>JAVKLF010000047.1:10406506-10424942 GCA_034783495.1 Millerichthys robustus
ACACCAATAAATTTACAAGGCTTTTGAAGCTGTATAATTAATAGTTTTAAACAAAAGCCTGTGTAAATTTGTCAAAGTAAACTCTAATGTTTTTGATCCCATTATATGCAAAAAATAAAGTGCTACAAACTACAATCCATCATCCTCTCCTAATGCCCAACAGGATCAAGGATATATTAGATTGAGTAGTTTGGTTTAAAGCTTGTCAGATATGGAATGTCTGAAGAGTCTGTTGGTCTCATTCTAAATAACTCCAAAGCAGACAGACAGTTAATTTATGCTTTCAATATACTTAGGGCTGCTGTTAAATTAGACTCCAGTGGACTTCACTGCACTATTCATTTCTGACACAGTACAGTTGTGTCACTTTAATTAGTGGCAATTTTCCTAATGCAAGAATCTTGGGCTTTCATTGTAATAAGCCGACAATCATTAAAAAAATAAAAATAATGTGAACAGTGAAGCTGTCATTTCTCATTAGGATCAATGAGTTAAAACTGTCCAGCTGATAAAGAATAAACAAAAACATTTACTTCCATTACAATAAAAGAGGAGATGATTGGATTATTGTTGAAGTAAATCAACCCTTCCATTTGGACTGCTTTGCTACCTGTCTGGCCTGGTAATACTCTCGCAGCAGCTGGTCCCTCTGAATGATGGCCTCCGTCCTCTCCTTGCGGGCCACATCCCTCTCCTCACGTACAGTCTCGATGTCCTTGCAGGCCTGGCTCAGCTCCTTCTGAGCCTCAGTTTTGTCCTTCACCTCATGGCAGTACTTCTCCAGCAGCTCATGCTTTCCACACATTGCTTGATCTCTGTCCAGCAGCGCAGACGCCAGTTCCTACATGTTACAAAAACATTATCAGTCAAAATGTACAATAATCTCTCAAGTTTCTAAGGTTTGAATATGTTTTTTTGACTAAACAATGACTCATTTAAGTCCTTACTTGTCGCAGAGCCTCCAGCTCCTCGTTGGCTACTCGTCTTTCTGAGGAATTGTTCTTGAGCTTTGCTTCTGCCATCTCCAAGCCTGTGTGAAGCCTGTCCACCTCTTTGATCACCTGGTCCCTTTCGCTCATGATCAAACGGTACTCGCTGATCACAGAGTCCCGCTCCTCCTTGTACTTCTCGCAGTCCTTCACTGCCTTGAGCTGCTGGGTCTTTATCCGTGTTGTCTCAGACTGCAGCCGGTCCAACTCTCTCTGCAGCTCCTTATTCTGGGCCGTGGCCTTGGACAGTTCTTGTTGAGTGTTGTCAAACCTGAAACAATTTTAGAACAACTAATTTGTAAAGCCAGAGGTTTTGCTCATTTGCAAAGCTTCATCCGATGAGGATTTAGCCAGTTTTAGGCAGTTTGACTTTAGAGTTAAACTCAAGTACTGAATTTGAAGCATAATTGCATCCAACTGTTGTTCATAATTACTTTTTAAACATCGGTTTGATTTGTATGTGCAGCTGCTAATGAATGTTGAATGTTTTTTGTCTGATTTATCTAGCTTTACCTTTTCACAGAAGAGGAGTACTGCTGCTGATAGTGGATGGCAGCATCCCTCTGCTTCGATAGAATGTCCAGTGTCTTCTGAAGCCGGTGGTTCTCCTCCTCGATCTGATCCAAACGGACCAAGTCTGAATTGTGACTGGCCATCTTTTCATTGTAACGCTTCCTCAGAGCTTCGTAATCACCCTTCATCACCTCCAACTTGTCTACAGCAGTTTCATACATCTTGTTAAGAACTTCAGATGAACCCTCTCTCATCACCTGCAAATGACAAAACTCAGAAGATTCACAAGGTTGTAGTGAAAGTTTTTTATCTACTTGCAGTGTCTTGTCAAAAACAAAGACACACAATTTCTAAAAAAAAAAAATATGATCACAAACAAATGTCTCATTCAGCTACTACTCTTGTTTCAAATGTTTTAAATTAACATCTTTGCACAGAAAGTGAAAGTTAGACAGATGGGACAACATGTTGTGTACATGGCTATCATCTAATGTCCCAACCACAAAGGTCAGCTCACTTGGCTAATTTGGTTTCTCATTTGACTGAGGCTGGACAGTAGTTTGCCTTAAAATGACATCAAGTGTTGTCTTTCACCTTTCAAATTTGTTTATTTTGCTGCATTGAATCATATATTTAAAGTTTACATTGGTTTAAAAATGTTTTTTTATTTTAAATTAATAAAACAAATTGCAGGGGGGCTTGTTGGTGGGCTAGACAAAAGTCAGCCTTGACTCTGACGTGTGTCTTTCACATAGTAGTTACAAAGGTAGGAACTAAATTAAATTTTGTTTGAAATGTCAACATCATCTATGTCAGGTGCATCCAGAGATGGAGCTTTTGCATTCTATATTTGCGTGCAATAATATTAAATTTTACTCAGATACCTGCTGCTGCAGCATCCTCATATCAGCCACTTCCCTCTGATCGTCTTCATGCAGCCGCCTCAGCTCTTCGCAGGCCTGCTTCATATGGTTTAGCTCTCTGACCAGCTGGATGTTGTGCTGTCTCACTGCTTCCAGCTCCTCTTTCATCTGGTTGTGCTCACCCGCAAGACGTCTAAACAGAATAATATGTAGTTCTAACAACAAGCCCAATCACTGTTATTAAACAAACTTTTTTTAAACAAAATGGTACAATTCCAACTTAATACCTTTTTTGGAGTTTGTCACTTTGATTAAATTTATTTGATATATAACAAATCTTTAAAATGGGTAAGACTTTTTATGTCCCCTATGAGTTATAATAATTTTACTTTAAATTTCCCTCGTAGGAGCTTGATGCATTTCTTACTGCGGAAAAAATAAAGTAGTATTACATTTATTTGAAATATTCTCTTTGCCCATTTGTCTTTTTTTGTCTTTTGATAGTAAAATGCATCTTAGAAGGCATAACTGTGTTAACATAAAACCATAGAAATCGGTAGGAACAATGCAATTGTCAATGATTACCGAGTGCTGGAGCTTGCATGTGTACTAAGTGACCCATTGATTTAAAGCACAACAGTCAGATCTAAATGGGTTTCCTTATTGACATTGTGTGATGCTTGCTGGATAGATGCAGGGGCAGACAGGACCACTACAAGTAAATACTTTCTGTGCAAACAGGGTCCAGAAGGAGAGGCTTAAACATGGCAATAATCCTTCATCTGTCCCGTTGCATAGGGGACCAGATGTTGGTTGCATACACTTTGGGGAGAGTATGGCATCATCAAATCACACAAATGGACCAGCATTTCCACCATGTCAGCTCTGCACAGCTTATTTGACAGGACTACAAATGCTCGGTTGCTTTACCCACATGGCACAGATGCACAGCCACACAAATCAGTGTGCTTATAATGAAAACGGCACAGGCTTCAGAAGTACAGCAATTCGTTTTCTGCTTTCAACTTCTGTCCTGAAATATCAACGTAGGGTTTATGATGACAAAACAACAATTTATTATTTTTTAAAATAACTAAATTTAAAATTAAATTGAAGGATAAGTGCAGGGATTTTGTTTTCATAGCTTAACCCAGCGACTTTTGAACTGGTATAAAAGCTTCATCCTCTATTACTCTTGCAAAAATAAAATCTGTCCATGCAATCTGCTGTGAATGTGTTCGAGGAAGAACTGAATCTCAGCTAAACACCATGTGGGCCGAAGCATGAATGCACAGAGCTCGAGTGTACTGGCTGTTAAAAAATTTACAGAAACACCCATATAGTTGAAGATCCACTTACTGGTAAAAGTCGGCTTTCTTCACAGCCTCCTCACACCGCTTCAGGGTGGTACTGTGCTGGTTTTGCAAGGATTGCAGGTCTGCCATTGCCTTCATGCACTGCAGTTTTAGACGCTCGTAGTCATGACCCGTTTTTGAGTTTTGTCTATTGCAAACATGGGAGATACGGAAACAATTGGACAAATCTAAACTCAGGTTATAGGAAACTAAAATAAAGTGAGACAGTGTGACTAAAACTTTTACTTGAAGAAGCAGAAAGAAAAATGACCCTTATATTTTAATGGCCAGAATTAAATAAATTTTAAAACTATTTCTAAAATGCTTTTTTTCTTTAGAAAAGTGTGTATTTTAGAGACCAGGAAGTAAAGTGTATTAGACTTAAGTACCTGCATTCTTCAAAAGTTGTTCCAGGTGAGGAAAGCGGCAAACGTTTCAGTAATTCATCCCTTTCACAAGTCACCTGTCTCAGCTGGAACAGGACCGTCTCCATCTTCTCGTTCACTCTGTGGCTGTCAGTGTTGGTGGGCAGAGGTGAGGAGGCTTGACCAGAAGTACCTGTGAGAGTCAGCATGTCACTGAGGGAAAGTGCTATTCACATAGAGAAAATGAGGCTGTCACAAGTGTGGCAACACAAACAGTTTCAGAAAACAACAAAAGCAAATACAAGAATTTGAACTGAGAACTGTACCGAGTTTGACTCGTTTAAAAAAGGCAGAAACTCAGTTGTGTTCAGAGGAGCTGTTAACCTTACAGATTCTTCAAACTGAGACCCCTTTGAACACTGCCAATTGCAGGGAAGAACAAGATTACTCAGTTTCCTTCCTGTAAGTGTTTCCCAATTACCAATTTTAATTATTCTTGCTTTTTATTAAGCAATGATCAAACGGTTTGTTAACTTACATCACTTTTGTGTTTATTAACCGTGAGAATGCGTCACACAGGAAACAAATCTTTTGATACAAATTATGTTACTTTAATAGCATGTGCCTGCCAAATCCTCTGGCCTTTAGAGAATAACTAAATGAACCGGGTCCGTGTGTGCGTGAGTGGGGGTAGAGTGTTTTTACTAAATCATGCGCACATCTGTCTAATCACGTGCATGTGCTCAGAGTCTAAAGAGCCAGCAACCATGCACTAGGTACTATTTATAACTGTGGCATGTTTCTTAGAATATGCAAGTTTGTTTTTCCCCTTCACAAGAAATCATTGTGCATCATTTGCCTTCTTTTAAATTTGCACCCCACCATGAACACCATACCCACCTAAGCTGCTGAGAGAGCTGCTGCTTTCCGAGTCTGATGGCATCGTGGACAAGACACTGTAAGTGGACCCTGTAAGGTGAACAAAAAACATTTAAGTCAGTGCTGTGAGTATTCGCCCGTGTGTGCATTATAGTCGGATGATTATCTCCAGCATTGTGTGGAACATCAAGGCACTGCAGCTCGGGTTACATTTAGGATCTTTTAGTGGGGGACAAGAAAAGGGACCAGCTGAGGGAATAAAAGCTGGGACTTTCCCCAACTTTAGATGACAAGCTTTGTGGCTGACAGAGTAAAGCTAATTATCAAGTGGGCAGTAAGCTTGAATAGTCACTAACTAGGGCCCCAAAGAGACTGCAGTCTTAGAGCTTCTTCTTTCATCTCCTCTGACAACATCACGCAGTCACCCCCCACCCTCTGGGAAAGCCCCTTCTTTATTTCCTACAGTGATTCATAATTAACTGTACAGAGAAGGGAACAGGTAACATTATATTATTTAACATAAATGTAATTACCGAAGAAAATTAAAGGGTGATTAATCATTTATTTTCTCACGTCTGTATTCTCAGTGATGTCAGTGTCATTTGAGTCAAGTCACTGTATAATGTAAAAGAAATAAAGTGGCAATTTCCATCCATCCATTATCTCAACCCACTTCTTCCTTCAGGGTCACTGGTGCCCATATCCAGCAGTCACAGTGCGAGGGGCGGGGGACACCCTGGGCAGATTGCAAGTCCATCAAAGTGGCAATTTATGCAGTGTAATTAGTAATGACATGCAATACTTTTTACCATATAGTTTTGTTTTTGTTTCTTTGGGCAACAGTCCAAAACTGTTTTTTATATACAAAACAAAAAGAACCAAGCAAAGTTTTGCCAACATCACAGCTCCACTATTTACTTGAAGTGCAAACCAACTATATTCCTCTAAAACAGCATTGCAGGAATCTTGGTGATGCTTGAGAGGTTTAAAAGGCTGGCCTTGAACAAACAGTCAGCAGTGGACATTTACTGTCGTCTTACTTGGCTGTAGAACGGCAGCTTATAGTTTAGTTAAATCAGCATCTTCTATCCCCAAAGTGAAGTAGTGCAGAGTAGACTCTGGGCATGCAAGACCATGACAAACAATTCTGTTTACTCCTGTTGCAGTACTCCAAATAAATCCCTGCTTGGCTGAAATCTCACCAACTAAAGGATACCATGAGTTAAGACTTTGAGTTGAGTTGACATGGTTCTCGACACCATTTTCCACACAGAAAAGCTAAAAGAAGGGGGATAAAAAGACACATGTGCCCCAGGATTCGTGGCATCCCATAGATCACACTCTGTTTATGCTCTAGCTTGAGTTTCCCATGACACTAAGGAGTGCCTCAAAGGACAAGGTGCAATGTCACAGCTCACTTGCTTTTGTAAACTGTGGAAGTCATATGACCTTCACCACACAGTTTGATACTCATAACTGAAGTGCCTTATTTAAGTTTACCCAATTGGTGATCTTTGGTTTGCTGCCTTACCCAAAATGTTTCCTGAGACCAGTTCTGTGCAAATGTCAGAGCCTCCCTTCTTTTTTCCTTTTATTAATTTGAAAGGAGCCAGACTTCCTTGCAAGATTTTAAATTTGCCAACAGTAACAGTCTAATAACAATAATTGTTATAGTATATTGCTGATGAATCAACAAAAATTAATTATACATGTGTTGTTTCTAAAAATTTAATATTCTACATTAATCATTTTCATTGATTAATGAAATATTGCATTTTATGACTACTAAAAATGAGCAACACTTCAACAGCCAGTCTCATTCATCTAGTATCTACCGTAATATCAAGATACAATTAAATAAAACTAAAGATGCATTTATGGAATTATGTACACAAATACTTCACCTGCACACCATCAGGATTTTGTTTTATACAAAAATAACTAAGTGGTATTTGTTCTGCTGAAAAAAAATCTGGCTACCAAATTAGACTTCAAATAAATTATTTAAACAAGGGAGAAAGCATGCATTTCTTAAAGCAGAAGAGTCAGGTCAGTTTTATTTATACAGCCGAGTCATGTCAAACTGCTTCCTCCAGATCTGAATTCTGCACAGCAATCAGATGGATTGATTGATTTAAGTAGCGAAAGGTAGGTTTTGTTTTAAACAACAGAGCTGCAATCTTGTTCAATATTTCAGTGTTCAATTCAAAAGTTACACATTTTTCACAAGTTACAGACTAAATAGATTTTACATATTCACTACTTTGTTGTGTCATTTTAGATCAAATTGCACAAATAAAAACAGAATTTCATGTTAAGGCCCTTGAGTATTTTATTGTGTTGGCTACAGCTTCTATAAGCCATAAAGCTGAGTAGAAATTGATCAGATTAAATTTGAAGTGTTTGTGAGGTGTTTCAGAAAGAGAGACACTGCTGATAAAAAAGGAGATGAAAACACATAATTTGCACTAAATTTCCCTGAATAAATACTCACTGTAATCTACTGCAATTTAAAGTCAATGACTTCCTGGCTTTGGAGTAGCTACAATCTTAGCAAAAGTTTGAGTTGAGTGGAAACAAATGATACGAAGAGCAATCACAAAAGAAAACCAAATCTGGCTCTTGCAAAAACCCTAGGTTATATTGTTGTGTATAATATGGGTGAATATTCCAGCCATGGTACACACCCAAATAATCTGCTGCCATCGTGTTATTGTTCTTTAAGAAAAAAGTGCGAACAACCTGTAAAACAAAAAGACTTCTACAGTCGAGCCCTAAAGCTATGATTACATAAAACCAAAGCAAATCGATTAAAAACAAGTAGACCATCGAGGAAACTTACATTGCAAAATAATCACTATAAAGTGAATTCTTTGAACCCAACAATTCAAGAATTTACATTTTTTTGCAATAAAACTAAAAATTACTAATTAATTAATTACTCTCTCACCATGTGTGATAAATGAATGTCTAACAAGGCTGCTGCTCCTATGTAATATTATTTTAACAAGCTTGTGTTTCTTGAGAGAAAGGCTCTTGTCCTGGTTGTGCAGTGGAGGAACCTGTCTGCTGAGTAGAAAAAGTGATCTTGGCTCATTTGCAACTTGTCCAACTACCAAACGTGGAGATGCACACTTTAACCACACTAGCCATCTGGTTTAGACCAAAAGTTTGGCAATAGTACTTGAGGGCCACTATCCTGTTTTACTTGTTTCCCTGCTCTAACACCTGAGTCAGTGACTAAATAACCTCTTCAAGTCCTGCAGAAGCTTGGTTATCACCCATTCAAACCAGGTGTGTTGGAGCAGAGAAACTTTTGAAACATGCAGGATAGTGCCCCTGAGGACCAGGGTTGCATGACACTAAAATGCTACTCCTAAAAATGTTAACTTTTTTAAAATAATTTGTAACACACTTATGATGACACCATAAATTCAAAATTATAACCTCACTGTTCAGTTTATGGATGACACAACCGCTGATGCTGAACTAAGCAACATAAATATATTGTGTTGGTGCAAAAGATGCACTGGAGATGCTGAGCAGGGACGATGCAACAATGTATATTATCCTGCTGAATATAAAGAGAGATAAATCACAGACATTTTAGCTGACACAGAGTTGGATTTTTTATTTTTATTTATTATTTTTGCAGCAGCAGAAGAGGAGCAAAAGTATTTCTAGAACTGTGGGTTTTATCCTTGAAGATGAAAAATAAATGCATGCAGAGCGTAGTATGATTCAATCATTTGTGTGTGTAAAGAAACATTGTTCCTGCTAGGAACAAGCTTGAAATAATTATTGACAGTACTTAGAAAATGATCAAATATTCTTAACATTTCCCTACTTTTTACCTATTTGGGTTTGGACTGCTGGCTGAAATTGAAAACTTCACTTTGTGGAAAACTGAAGCGGGCATCTTTCTACTTTTGACATTAGTCTTGGTTGCCGAAACACAAATCAGTGATGTCCTCCCTTCTTTTAATACTAGGCCTATATAATAATAGGTGCAAAAATCACACATTATATAATTTTCTCATTCATTTGACTACTGTGGCTCATTGATCTCACAAGTCCACAAATCCTCCAGGCTGTTGTGTCACTGTATTGATTGTTTGGATCATTTAGGTCCATTAAATACTTCCAGAAAAGGCAAACAGTGCTGTGCTGTTAGTGCCATAACAAACGAACACAGGCACCCTACAGTAGTGTGAACAGGGTCACGTGACTGTAAAGCACTTTTGTCCCCTTCTGTTGCCTAAAGGAAAAACGATGCCCTTCAGGTTGTCAATACGTCTATTATATAATTCTCACAGAACAAAAATAACAAAAAAGTTGCATATGCTTCATACAAATACACTGGATTTTACTTATGTCTAGTTTATAAGTTTTCAATGTTTCTCACCAGTAGTATGATCGACTGGTCCGAGTCCATCCAGCAGAAAGGCATGCAGGTGAGGGTGCGTCGTCTCCAGAGCTCTGCAAAACTCTGGGAAACAATCTCTGTCCTTACTTTGCAGGATCTTCAGGAGAAGGTCCACTTTTCCCGAGTTGGAGGAGCAGTTGTGTCTCAGCTCGCACAGCTCCGACTGACTGAGGGCCCCGCAGCGAGCCAAAACATCCACAACTCGGTCCGCATCTGTTATCGACTCCACCAAGTTCTGGAAACATTTCTCCAACAACTCTTTATGCTGGAGCTCCATCTCCTCACCCCTTCCCCTTTTTTACCCGCCTCTCTGTTTGTTTTGGAAAGACGCAGCTTCGTAGAGGGGAAAAAAATCTTTCTGGTAGTCGACTTTACTTCGGACTACTCCTGTCGTGTCTCTTCGAAACCGTCCCGCTCGACCCACTCGGGACGGGTTTCAACCCGAAATGAAGGATACACTAGAAGTAGCCATATTTGCTGCCTGAGGCTGTTGACTGCGCGAAGATGACAACACATTTTTTCCAACCGCCGCTCCGTCCTACTCGGAAGAAAAAGAAACCTCTTGTTCCTTTCAGCTCCATTCTTCATATGTTACGAAGCCATCTTTTTCCTTAAATAAAGTTCTTTTAACGTGTTAAAAACTGTCAAAACTCTCAGGGAGTCTTATCGGACACTACTGAACTACGCCATGTCGCACCGTCCGAGTCGCTGTGTGGCCCCACCAATCACATTTCTACGCAATGGACATTTAAGGTAATTGTGGGCGTGGCTTATTTTTTAAGCACACCTGGCTCCCCGCGGTTTTAATCACTTAAGGAAAACCAGTTTAATCGTTGACGAGGTTGATTTTTTTTAAAGAAATTTTTATCAGTGCTGGAATGGTTTATTTAGTGAGAATTGGTTACATAAGTTAACCACATGTATGCTAGTGTTTTTATTCAGAAACTAGTAGTTTAAAATGATTCTAAGACACAGCTACAGCATACTCTTTGACTTGTGTTCTTTAGTGTTGTTAACTTTGTTGTTTTATACTTCCATGAAATTAAAGCTAGTAGTTAATGAAACAATAAGATGTAAAAAAAAAATCTATCTATCCATATTAATTATTTCACTTGTTTAAACTTGTATAAACAAAGAAATCACAGACATGCCACAAAACTGTAATTTTCCTTTTGTCATTAAAAACAATAAAAAAAACAAGAAATATGAACATTTATAGCTGGCAGATAAACAGATGCAC
Source organism: Millerichthys robustus (assembly GCA_034783495.1). NCBI lineage: Eukaryota > Metazoa > Chordata > Actinopteri > Cyprinodontiformes > Rivulidae > Millerichthys > Millerichthys robustus. The sequence continues at coordinate 10,417,137 of JAVKLF010000047.1, forward strand.
AGCATTTTGGGGGCTCCAAGTTGACTAAAACAAAACAGTGTTCAGCTTGATTACAATCAAAACTGACTGGAAGAAACTTCCAGACTAAGAATAAAAGGTCATGAGCCAGTTCACCACAACAGTTTTTAAAATCTCCTACAGGATGACTGATTTTCTGTCATTTGTAGTTTTAAAAGAAAACACGCACAATATGCTCAATCAATGATAGGATAGAGCTCATACATGCGGACTGATATTTAATGATCAGGGTAATTCAGTAGCTTTTATGCTGTGATCAGATTTCTTTTTAGAGCAGATTTTGTTTCTTCTTTGGATTGTCCTCTGCCACAGCTGCCCTACTATGAGCTTTCTTCTGCTCTATATAATCCATCAGATCCCTCAGGAGCCAAATGTCACGTATAACTTAAATCCTCAGTAAACTGTTTTGGTGTGTAAATTACAAATGTTCTGTAGTCTTGTACAAACAGCTATCTTCGATGTTGTTGAGAAGCTTCTAATGTATTTATTTACAGATTGTGATTCTCCTTTGGAGCCTGCACACAGGAACTGCCTTGTTCTGTATGTTTGTATACTTCCTCATTTAAGTTTGAAACCGTTTTAACACTGTTAGTGCTTACATAACATGGTAATTTGCTCTCACAGCTGAGAAAATCCATTTGTGCACACCAGGCAAGGCAGTGATAGTGTTTAGAAATTATGTACAGCCTCAAACACATTAAAGTCAGGCTGTAGCCTTGCAATAAAGTCATTATAGCAAAGTAAATTATGCTTGAAGGCAGTTTTTCTGCTTATTTTCTTTATGGCGGTGTACAAATTCTATTGGGTTTAGCTACACATTCTTGATGGCCCTATAATGCACAACTCTGCAGGCCGGAAAGTTACATTTGCTGATATCTCATTATGTGTCCTTCATCCAACGTTTTGGTTTCTAACTTGCTTATATGCAATAGTGAAGTTTAGAGGATTACGTCCCAGGCAACCAAATGTCACTTAGCTGCACATTTCTCCTTGGTCAGCTGGAGAAAATCCATTGGAAATCGACTATTTGGCCAATACTTTCTTTTACTGATTGACTGAGATGAAAAATTACTGTACCATTAGAGTTAACAGGAATTTATGGGAACAAAAAAGGATAAATCTTAAACTTAAAATATTGAAAGTTGGCCTTTACCATACATTTTATATAAAAATGGGGGAAAATATATGAGCATAATCTTGTCTAAAACAGCTGTATTTCATTGCTATATGATGCATTGAGATTTACCACACACTAAAAATGATCAACTGTTACCTAAACACATAACTACAAATGGAAATGGTGAACTGTAAAAAGATTTGCTAAACATTTAAATAAAAATCATATGAATATATTTGTTGTTTGCTGAATTTGGAAAAGGATTACAACAAAAAAGGACAAAAAAAGTTTCAAATATATTGATCTCCAAAAGTTGTGTCACAGTGATGTCATATCACATTACATCCTTAAATATGTTACTTTCATAAACTTTAGTTCAAACTCACTCTCTTTTGTTTACGTATAATAAAGTTGGTTTAAGTTAGCTTCTATTTTCATAAATTCCAAATATTCCCATGGAAAGTTTGCAATTTGGACTGTTTTCAAAACTCCCCTAAGCATTCCATGGAAAGTTTCTGGAAATTTTAGTATCTTTACAACCTAATAAATGACACATTCTTTTGATGAAAACTCTTGTATGGATATTTGACACCTCCAATAAGGCTGCAAATCTGAGCGTGACCAGGCTTCAGAACTTCCTTTGATCCCATGTATGAGTTAATATTTAAAGCACTTTATCTAGAAATCAGGAACAGCATCTTAAAGTAAAAGCGAGCTGAATGGTAGGGCCCCCTCTGATTTCCTTTTGACCTATATTTCAGGAGGTATCAGACTGTCTTGGCTGAAGAAGGAACATACAGACATCAAATATTTATCCCTCTTTGTTGTCAGGCTGGTGGGCTCTTTGCACTTTAAGTAAAAGTGAAGTTAAAAAAGTGAACTGAAGACATTGGTCTGAGAAACAGATTCCACTTCCAGTCGCACTTTGAGGTAAGTGAACGCTAAAGAAAAAAGAACTTAAGGACATGTATCATTTATAGCCACAAGAAAGCCTCTGTGAGCTGTATCACTATGAGGTGCAAAATAAACACAGACATTTTCTCACTTTCTCAAATCGCACAGCAGAGGACATATAACTTATTTAAACAGCATTACTTGCACCTTTTACCAGAAGATGCTGCTCGTGACCCTCAGCAGAGAGGCTGCAGTAATACCAATGAAAGAGGTACAAAAACAATCAGCTTTGAAAAGCTCATCGTGCATGGAGCTGAAAATCCCTGGTGTTTCATTCAAAAGGACATAATTCACACAGAAAATCCACATATGCCAAACATGTCTTTAATAACATGAAAAGTGATTGTTCTAGGAGGGATGGATTGAGCATGAACATTTCTGTGGCAAGAATGGTTTTAAAAAAATAAAAAATAAATCCCAGAAAGGCACCTCCGTGGTTTCAAATGGCACTTAATGTGAACCTGGCGCCCTCTACTGGCCGTAATCAAAAATCAGAGTAAACCATTTCATGAGCAAAGTAAAATTATATTTTGGCTGTTTTAAAACTAAGGACATAGATCATTTATCCACACCAGTTACAGCAACACTCTCAGAAGACATTACATGAAAGTTTAAAACTTTGGTGTGTCTGCACAAAGTGAAAAGCAACTTTTTCAGTAAATCATGAGCAACTACCAATATAAAGAGAACAGATAATTTGCATAGATTTGCAAGCAGGAGGTCACTTTTAGTTAGTCATATAAAGTAAGTAAAACTTTCTGTAGTATTTTTCTAGCATTCCAATAAATTCATTTTGGCATCAAAACAAGAATTAGATTTTTATATGTAAGAAATATATGTTTATATGTAATGTAATAACTTTTTAATAAACAAATCTACATTTTAAGAAGCTTTATTAGTACCTACTTACAATTAATCAAGCTATTGAGCAATGACATTAAGCCATATTCTAAATATGTTACTGCATGTATGTCATATGTTATATGTCAAATAAGCTAAAACATAAAAGTTTATGTTTAGGGGCTATGTAGCGCATCTTCATTATTTTCTGGGGTAGGCTTACAAACTTATTAAGTTTAAATTTCAATAAGGTCTGAAATGTTCTTCAATTGTTTCCTCATCAAGCAAATATGCGTCTTTAAAATATGATCTGTCATTACACCAATTCATTTATCAAAAATCACTAACAAACAACATAAAATTAGTTTTGATTGGCTATAAGGTTTTGCAGCATGCATCAGAAGTGCTATAAGGCCTATACTATTGTCTAAGTGTGGACACACTGTATACAGTGTCCTTACGAGATGTAATCTTTTAATCTGTCTAGTCATTTCCGCCACACAACTTCAGCAGCAGCTTCTTGTAATCCCCAGAAGTATCAGCCTGAAAAACAAACAAAAAAAATGTGTAAGCTAGAAACCAAAGGTCCAGACTTTGATCAAGATGTAACCTGTGGAGCTTACAGAGATGTGAGTGTACAGCGACTTCCCATAAAGCTTCAGATACTCCTGTCTGATGTCCAACATGTCGACCTCAGAGCGGGACACCATGACACGGATGAGGGTCCTGTCCTTGGTGCCGGCTCCCTTTTATAATGAATGAAATTCTTACGTCACACATGACTTAAATGACACAAGCCGTATTTGATCATTCAAACTGAATACAAAATGTACCTTCATGGACTTGTAAAGTCTTTCAGCAAAGTAGGCTGGGGTGTTCTTCATGCATTTCACTGAGGGGGAAAAAAGTAATTAATGTCATCAAATATATGTATAAATCAGTCAAGTCTGGTCAATCCACAAAGTTTGGAAGTTGAAGTAGATTTGACAAAAAAACACTAATAATTAAAAAACAAAACAGAAACATATGCACAGAACTTACCCACTGCCACCATGCCAGACTCCAAATTTCCAGACATTTCCCTGCAGATACTCTTTTCAATTTCCCTCCCACTCATCTGCTGGTACTCCTGGAAGACTAGGAGCAACAATCACAAACAAGTCGGTTAGAATTAGAATATTTGGGAGGATGTATAGATGCAAATACAATCATTTTGTTGTTTGTGAAACACTTTTGAAGTGCTACAAAATAACACACCTGCACGGAGGTGTGGTTTACTGCGAGCGCACAGGATGGCATTGAACTGAGACTCATCGGTTCCTACTTTATTTTCGCCTGCTGCATAGAGTTTCTGAGAAAGAAGAAAGCTTCAGTAACAGATTCTCAAATAAGTTTTTCCAAACCAGTGTTTTTTAAGCCCTACCTGAGCATCTTGCTTAGCCAGAGAGATGTCAACATTTGGCCTTTCATCACGATTGCCCTGGTTGAATAAAACCAAATGACTTTAGAAGAAATGGTGCAGATTAGATAACCAGTGGTCTGCCAGTTTATGATGGAAGAGCTTCAGAAAATACCTGGCAGAGAGAGATCAGGAGTCTGCGGAAGTGACCAGATGTGTCCCCACTGATGGAGTCCTCCAGGGTCTTCCCGTACTCTGAATAGAACAGTTCTTTTTAGAAAAACTCATTTTCCTAGGATTATTTATTTGACAGTTTAGAAATATATTATGTAGAGGTTTGATTTTTTCTTGTCTATGTAAAACTGCACCTCTTGAAATGTTAAATGTACCGTTTTTATTTGTGTATATTGCAAAATATTTATCCATAAAAATCATCCATAAATCAAGGGGAGGTGGGGGGGGACTGATATTTTTCTAATGGCGGCACAGTGGATCAGTTGGTAGAGCTCGCAGCAAGAAGGTTGCTGGATTGAATCCCAGCCAGGGACATTTCTGGGTAGAGTTTGAATGTTCTCTGCGTGCATGCATGGATTTTCTCTGGGTACTCTGGTTTCCTCCCACAGACCAAAAACATGAATGTTGGGAGCTGGAGAAGATTTTTATTTTTGGTAATCGTAGCCAGATGAGCAGCTTTTTGAAGCTACCAAACTTGCTAAGTTAACAACCAGGTTCTGCTGTTAGACCCAACTGGTTTTCAGCGACATGAAGCTTGCGCTGCTCCTCGGCAGCTTTTCTGTCCCCAAAATAATTTGTTTCCCCACCAGAGGGTACACTGCAGGGGCTAAAAAATCCTGACGTCTGTATGAAATTAAAAGTAGCATTATACACGGGGATTAGATGGTTTTATGCTTTTTAAGCTCAAAAAAATGGGGATTGCGTTGTACTTAAAGCACATTATACAGGCATAAATATGGAAAGCTGTGGAAAATTTATTTTATTAGTTGCCTGTCACTAAAAAAAGTTAAAATATATGGCCTCACCAGATTTGTAGATCCTGTTTATCTCTTGAATTTCTGCATTGGAACGCGATGATAAAATCTCAATCAGACAAGCTTCATCAGTTCCTGCTCCCTGAAAACAGAAAATACTGAAAAGGATCAGGAAGACATTCAACCACCATTGTCTTGCCCACCACATCATGTGAAAACATGAGTGATACAATGTGGCTCATGCAGCTGAATTCAATTAGAGCATTTCAAGAAACAACAGCTGCAGCTTCCTACCTTTATAGCCTCTCGGAGTTCAGATGCATCAAACTGGGCAGGGGTCTTCAGCATGGCAACACACAGGTCCTCAAAGTCTCCAGTCAGCTCAGACTTCAGGTCACGGACTAAATCCTAGAAAACAAACAAAACAGAAAACAAATCAAAATGAATTTTAAAAAATAGATTTACAATTATTATTTTTATATTTAACACACCTTCCCATATGTAGTTTTGTAGGCTGCGACCAATGGAACCCTCTGCTTGTTGGAGCGATTTCCCAGAAGTTCAATGATAGCGTTTTCATCAGTGCCTGTGCCAAATGTTTTATTAGTATTATAATCAGCTTACTAAATGCAAAAAACCAACAACAAATGGCCAGGTGAGCTCCCAATAGTCGCGAAAATACATTTCAGATGAAGATATTTACACACCAAAACCCTTCATGGCTTTTCTAAGAACTTCAACATCCTTCAGTGGATCAGCCCCAGGAAAATCTTTAATGGAACCCCGGAATCCCATCTAATAAAAATATACATAAGCCAAAAAAAAGAAAAGAAAATTATAATCACTGCTTTGAGCTATGTGTGTATTGTATGTAGGAAGTTTTACAGAAAGTTTTGAATGAAACATGTACATCTTACAGAAATTGCTGGTGCCTGAGGGTTGAATGGAACTCCTCCTCCATGAGCAGGCTTTGAGGGGCCAGTGGCAGGGGCTCCAGGGTAATTTGGCATGGGTTGGCCTGGGGCAGGGCCCCCTGGGTATCCCTGTGGAGCTCCTCCTGGCTGCAGACAAAGAAAAGCTGTAAGCACCTGATACAGGATGATAAACTTCATTTAGAAAGTCTAAAGTCCAACTAAGTTTGGTGAAGATAAGACGATTTCAGCAAACAAAAGGTTTAGTTTGTCCATTAATGAATTTGCACTTCAGATGAGAAGAGATAAGTATTTATGTACCGTGCCGTAGCCACCTGGTGCTGGTGCTGCACCCCAGCCTCCACCTGCAACGCAAACATTAGCATTACAATGAAAATCTTACTTATCTCTAAATATATAAATGTTTTGGCTGGTTTTCTTTTATTATTTGTTGTATTTTTACCTGCTGGAGGCATGGAAGGATAACCTCCTTGTCCAGTTTGTGCAGGATAGCCACCAGCCTGAGGAGGAAAGCCTCCAGCTGGGCCTGGGTAGCCACCTGATTGAGGTGGGAAGCCCCCGGCTGCTGGGGGGAAACCGCCTGCTGCAGGAGGGTAACCACCCGCTGCAGGAGGGTATCCGCCACCCTGTGGAGGGTATCCACCTGCTGCTGGAGGATAGCCACCCGCTGCTGGAGGATAGCCACCCGCTGCTGGAGGATAACCACCTGCTGCTGGAGGATAGCCACCTGCTGCTGGAGGATAGCCACCTGCCTGTGGAGGGTAGCCCCCTGCCTGTGGGGGGTAGCCCCCTGCCTGTGGAGGGTAGCCGCCGGATTGGGGTGGGTATCCTGGGTAACTCATCTTCAGTACCTGGAAATGTAAATATTAAAGTGTGGGTGGTCATTGTTATGTACATTAAGAACATCTTTTGCCCCAGTGTAAAATATTCTCAGGAACATACAAACTTGCGTTTTTATCTGATTTATAAATTGTAGATTACATTTTACATTTCAGCTCCTAGATATTAAGAAACTGGTAATAAATTAAGTAGAAAACAAAGCAGTAAACATGACCCTAACCCAACCTTTTAGGATGTTTTGATGCCATACGATTTCAAATTATCTTATTTTCAAAAATAGTACTAGTAACAATAATTAAAATGGCATGTTCTACTGTTCATAAAAAATATAGGTTTAATACAATTTGCAAACCAATACATCCTGTTTTCTACTTTAAAATGTACATAATGTCCTATTGTTTTCAAAATGTAGGTAGTGATATTAGTGAGTATTAGTTCATCTTCCTTTGTCTGTTCTAGGAAACCATGAGACTGAACAATGTGAGACAGTTTCCAAGTAAATATGTGTAGGGCACCACCCATTAGGGTGGGTCCAGTCCAACTTTGCAATCATTTAAATACCATGTGTCATCTCCTAACTCCTAAATTATCCTACTGTATATTTAGTCAACAAACAGAATGCTTTTGTGACAGTACAGTGAAAAATCCGTGCTGTTGTCACACTCTGTAAAGCTCATGTCCACTTGTCAAAACGATTGTGTTTGTTTGTTTGTTTGT
>JAVKLF010000047.1:10436081-10459085 GCA_034783495.1 Millerichthys robustus
TAAGCTGGGGCCAGCTGGAAGGATTACTGAGAGCCTTAAGTATTTGTCCTATGGCAGATAGGGCCCCTCCTATTGGTCACCTTGTGGACTGAGGCCCCTCCTTTATGGTCCCCTGGGACCACAGCTGGAGGCAAAGACCTCCATTTCTAATGAGTAATCTGAAACTCCTTTTTTCCTCTCCCCAAAAAATTACAAACAATATTTTCAAACTCTTTTGAATTAAGCTTATTTTTTAAATACAATTTCCTCTCTGATTTAGATCCATTGTCTATCAACTGATTTTAATAATCTAATGCTCCCTTAGCCCAATAAGTTTTAATTAAAGTGTTTTTTTTTTAGCTTTTATGGAAAATAAAACTATAAATCTCTTTATTCCCAACTTTCATGACCACCAACAGAGTCACTATCCCTTCTTCAAACCTTTGAATAAGCTTATGACCAAGCAAAGTTTTTAAAACATAACATAAAAGTTATCAAGCTTAATCCAAAAAAATAAAAAATCCACATTAATCTATGACACAATCAATTCCTTTCAGGCTCGACCAAAAGGAGAAGGCCTGACACCATATCAGGGAAAGAAGAGGTGCTTTGGTGAATATAAATGCCCTAAATGCAAGAGGAAGTGGATGAGCGGGAACTCCTGGGCCAACATGGGACAAGAATGTATCAAGTGCCACATTAATGTTTATCCTCACAAACAGGTAACGGTACAACTGAGCAGCAGGCATTAGAAAACAGGTGACCCCATTTGGATTCTATTGAGGTTTATTAATAATAAACGTTGTCATCCCTCTCCCTAACTAAATTTGTTTTTGTTCAAATACCAAACATCTGGGACACATTCAAATATATAACTAGCTGTACTTAAATTTTAGGTCCAACCATAAAATGCTAACATCTTAATGGTTCACTAAAGCCCTGAATGTGTTGTATTCACAAACTTCGATGTGGTGCCAACGGCAGCATCTGTAGAGTTATTTTCTGGTTTTCTTTTTGTTTGTTTCAGAGACCTCTGGAGAAACCTGATGGGTTAGACGTGTCGGACCAGAGCAAAGAGCATCCTCAACATCTGTGTGAAAAATGTAAAGTCCTTGGCTACTACTGCCGCCGTGTGCAATAACCCACCTTGCTTGCCTTAATGTATTTACTCCTTCAAAGATTTATGAAAATGAACCATAATAGTTTGTTTTTGTTTCTAAACACCTTTTTGTACTGTGATGATTCATGAAATATCCTCTGAAAATAAGAGGCACCTTCATCAACATCTCAGTGGAGACGAGTACTTCCTTATTTCCATGGTTCAAGTATTTTTAAGTGAAATCACTCTGAACCAAAAATTGTACCGACTGTGAACTAAGAAACTTTGGTTTTATGTCTGTTTTCTGAATATTCAACAAAAAGTTTCAGATAGAAATTCTCTTTACGGAAACTGTAAATCTTGTTTTTTTTCTGTATAAAATATGCAAGTTCTTTACTAAGAAAGGTCTTCAGTATTAACAGGTTTGTGTTTTGGGTCGGTTTTATTAGTACTGGTTGGTACAATTATTTCCTGAATATAGTTTGAAGCCATAAAGTTTTGTTGAATTCTAAAATGATTTTATTAGTCAAATAACAGCTAGTCTTTATATATAAAGTGCTACAGTTTGTTGTGAAAATGTTTTAAAATATGGTTAAAAATCTTGTTTAAAACTACCAGTATAACATCATTTACAGACACAGATCTAAGCATCAGGAATCATAACATATGAAGGTTGTATGCAGCTGTTGCTCAATATTTTTACTGATGTTGAAGGAAAGAAATGTTCTTATACTTAAGAATGTGTGTAATCCCGTATAATGTGCCTTCACTTGAATACAACTTGATGAATTTCTATGTTGCATATTCTTATATTAAAATGCATTTAAATGTTTTGTCTGTGTTTTTGTCTCAAATGAACAATGAGAAGGTTGGGTTTTTTTTTTGCAATAACCCATTCTGAGCAGACAAGGGGCAACAACTCTGAGCTCACTTGTGAATCAGTGGAAAATTGTTTCCTAAATACAGCAACTCTTATTTAAAAATCTTTCCTCAGTTGGCTTTATTTCAGTAGATTCGGAATCAAAACGTCACAGTTGGAATTTGACATTCAAGTTCATAAAATCAAGCTCACATACTTAAACAAAAGGATTTTTTTCAAATAAATGCTACCTTTTAAAAACATTTCCAGATAATGCTCCTGAAACCGCTATCTTACATCTGGATAAATTCACATTTTTAGCACGACAGAGTCTTTGTGCATCGTTACCTGATGAAAACTAACACCTTTTTGTACCCCCATATTCCAGTGATTCTCGAGTCTGACCAAAGCGAGGTAGTACTCTGTTCATTGAATGTAAAACGGACCAAACTGTAAAGACGACACCAGATGCAAATATGTCTACTTGAGCTCTCCACAGTCTGTGATGGTGATTTTCTTAGTCGGTCGCCCAGTGCGTGAACCATAGGACTCCACTTGCTTGATCACCTCCATACCTTCAATCACGTCGCCAAAGACAACATGCTTGCCGTCCAGCCTGAAGAAGAGATTTGTTTTGATATTGCTGTGTCAGATACAAGATGATCCACAACAGGGATCATAAAAATCTACAGGAATAACAGAACCTCTAAAATTTGTAATAGACAGATTCAGAAATAAATTACAATTTTGAGGTACTTTTTATTGCATAACTAAGAAAATAAAGAGTTTCTTCCATAACAAATATCTATTTCCCAGTCAATGGTAGCTACATACCTATACTTAACATACTTCAGAAGTAGTAAAACTATGAAAAGGCAGAGTGACGATGCTTTTGGTACTTCCACACAAGTTCTGCTGATATTTTTAAGAAGCATGAACTCATTTAGTTGTATTTTTCCAGTACGTACCATGACGTTTTAGTGGTGCAAATGAAGAACTGGGATCCATTGGTGTTGGGTCCAGCATTGGCCATAGACAAGATACCTTCAAACACAAGAAAATGTCAGATTCTGGCAGATAAAAAAGAAGACAGTGATTTTAGGATTTTTACTGAATGTTATATATTCATACAACTAATTATCATCAACCTGCTACTGTTTTAATTTAATGAGCTCATATTCTTAGGAGGCCAACAGTTACAAGCCCCAAAACCCTTCAGGGTTGAAGTCAGTCAAGGGTCACTGTCCTGCATGTTTTAGAAGTTTAGGTGTGTCAAAGCAGAGAAACGTCTGAAAACCTGTAGGATAGTGTTCCTGTTTGGACATCAGCTGACACCTGGTGGCAAAAAGTGAGTATGACAAAACTGTCAAACTGTTTTTATACGAATAATGAATATGAATAGGTGAACTTTAAAAGTCTAAAAGCACTGGAAGTTGATTTATGGTCCACAAATAATAATAAAAAACATTACATATTAGTTTGCAAATCTATCAGAGTTACAACCACATATTAAAAATTTGTATTCAGTTTTGATGCATTATCCTGTAGTGTTGCCATTTCTGATCTCTCAAGCTGCAATGTGTTTTTGAAACAAAAAAAGCTTGGAATTTAGGACAAATGTCTTTATTTGTAAAGGCATTTTCCAAATTGTTAGACCTACACACAAGTAAAGTCCCAGTTTCTTTGTAACTGTGAATAAAATAAGTGATAACTACCAGGTCCAGTGTGAGTCAGTTTGAAGTTCTCATCAGGAAACACGCGTCCATAAATGGACTTTCCTCCAGTTCCATTGTGATTGGTGAAGTCTCCACCCTGCGGCCACAAAACACACAACACTGAAATGCCACTGAAACAGCTCCCCTGACAACAAAATATCAATCAGAAAGAGAGAAAAACTTACCTGGCACATGAACTGAGGGATCACCCTGTGGAAAGTGGATCCCTTGTAACCAAAGCCATGTTCTCCAGTGCACAAAGCTCTGAAATTCTCTGTGGGAAACATCGTCTCTTTTTGAAACTTCCACGAGGTTTAAAGCATAAAAAGTGTACAGCTTTTTTTTTTTAAAGGTGGTTATATTGTTACACATTTTCTTGGATTTGTTTTTAAATCCTTAAAATGTTGCAACTTCTTACATCTGAAAAGGAGGTGCACAGAGCTGCTGAGGAGACGTCAGAGGGAAGAACAGAAAAGCTTGTTAAGCTGTTCAATGCACTGTGACGACAGATTGTTTGTCAACTAGATTTTCCAGTGAATATATTTTAAGGAAATTCTTGGTCTAAAATGATTGATTATTGCTGTTCCTGACTGATGTTATGTTTTGTTCCTTAAAATGGGTTTCCCCACCAACTTTGCAATGTTTTCTTTTCAACTTCTGCTATAAGTCATTGTAATTTGAATTAAAGGCTAAGAAAAATAATCTTAATCTATTTTTATCCCTTTTAGGAGAAACACCTCCTGATGACTGGAAGAAAAGTACACTTGTGTAGGCGGTGAAACTGATCAACAGGGACAGAACACCTGCATGTTTCATCATGCAGGTTTTGAAACAGACAGCATTAGTATTTCTGCTTGTTTGAAGCACGTGTTGATAAAGAAGCAACAATAAAAGCTCATATGACACATACAATTAATATGTGCCATTTTGTATTTGTCTCATCCAGGACTGAATTTCTGAAAAAATAAAGTTCCTCACAGCATGTTGAATATTATGGTTTTTTATTGTTTAAATACATAAAAAAAACAGAGCTTGATTTTGTTTGTCAGGCTACGTTTTGAAACTTTAAACCATCATTATGTAGTTTCAATTGCAATTTTTTTTATTTATATTTCTTTTTATGGTCAATTGTAAAAGCTAAAGTGGTCTGTTAAAGATACAACTGTGGATTATGAATTCTATTAATTAGTCAATTAGTCCAGGTGTGTCCAGTCCTGGTCGTCGAGGGTCACTATACTCCATGTTTTAAAGGTTTCACACCTGATTTCAATGAATGAGTGATTAACAGGCTTCAACTGGACTTCATGTAATTCAATCACAATGTCAAATAAGATCACTTGTCTCTGATGTCAGTTGATGACTCCAGTTGAAACAGTTTTCTGAGAAGGAAAAAAAAAACCCTCACCTGCGGTTTTTGGCACAGCATCAGCCTTGAGCTGTAAACAAGCACAAGGTTATAATTACAATTTTTATATTCTCCAAAAGATGCTTTATGGTCTGAATCATCTTTAGCTGAATGTAGACGTTAGCAAAAACTGAAAGAAAAAAAGAAATTGTAAAAAAAAAAAAGAAAAGAAAAGCAAAAACTCATTCTCACCTCAAAAGTAACTCTTCCGAGCGGCTGGTTGTCTGCAGCAATGTCAAAGTAAACAGTCGGGTTTTTGTTGGCGGTCGCGGGGCCGCTGCTGTACAGGCGGGCGGCGGTAAAGGCCAGAGAGCAAAACCTAACCCTGTTAGAGAAAATTAACATTTTGACAGCGCTACGTTCACTCAGACACTTGGCTCAGGTCAGCTAAAGTCACACGCGCGTACACAAGTATCCCGGAAGCTTCTGTGAAGATATGTGAGTTGTGAAGCTCTCGCGAGACTCCACGAGATTATGATAAGGACGAGCACAAAACAAACAAGATGGCAAACGCCGTGATATTAGAAGTACTACGGCCCTGTATGTACGTGTCGCAGTTATAAAGAATCAGAAAAAAAAACATATTTTAAAGAGCTACATGCACTTCCGTGACATGTTTCACACTATAAACTGTTTACAATACAAAATTAACTTGTCCACCTTTAACGCCACATAGCCTATTAAAAACTACAGAATGTTTTTTGATATAAGTGTTTATACAGTACTGTGCAGTTGTCAGTCATCAATATTTTGTATGACTGTTGTTTTGCAACTTTACAGAGAATAGTGTGTCTGGTGTGTTTGATTTTAAATATGATTTTATTCTGCATAGTTTGCTTTCAAAGTCCAATTAAAAACTTTGAAAATCCTCCAGAAACCTTTGAGAACTACTGATCCAGACCACCTAATGATTTACAAAGAAGTGTTGCTCTTTGAGAAAAAGTAAGAAAATTCAAAAGTCTTCTTCTTAGCACTTAGTTTTTTTTTTATATATAAATACACTTTAATTCTCATGTTTTTTCCACAGAAGGGCAAATTTGAAGTGGGGTATAAGTCGGTAAATTCTCACTTGGTGCTTGAATAAAACACCTGTGGGAGTTAGACATAAAATACTGTCTGATCAGGATGGAAACACACACATAAACACAAAGAAATCATCTGAATACATATTTATTAGATAAATATTAGGTTGTCACGTCATCTAACTACATACAGTTCTGCAAGACTAAAAATCACAATTAGTTCCTTTATTTTCTGACCAGTTTAGAGTATGAAATGATTGTACATACAATGTACAAACATAGAGACAATGGCCACATTGCATGAATCACCGTAGATTGTTATCATTTTTCCAACTGTTCGTGATATCAAAAATTGTACAAACATATGGATTTGGTTACAGACTTCTGGACCCCATCCCTTACCACTACAGTTATTTCTCTCTTCCAAGTGGTTTTCTTTGTAACCTTTCTTTAATATTCTGTTTTTGTATTTTTTCTTTATTTTTTTTTTTTGTTTCAGCACCTCAAGTATGCCAGTGGGACTAGAACACGTAGGCTAAATAGTAAAACACAGCTGTCCCAGTTTCCCTAACAAAAGAGGTAAAAGTATATTACAGAGGGAGGGCAACAAAATGCTGAAATACCAACAGACACTAACTAACATGTTTCATTTTTCCATATTCAGCCACTTCCAGTAGAGGTGTTGCAAGCTTTTTTTTTTTACTATATTAAGAAGAAACAATGCACATTCCCAAGGAAAATTAATTAATTTCACGTGTCTCTATATTAATTTACATATATACAGACAACCTTGGGACATTTGATGAGCCTTGCCTGTGGCATCTCTTAAGCCAGACTTAAGAATGCGCCCTTCCTCTCTATGACTTTCTTTCTTTTTATTTTTCATTGTTTTGAAGCAATATCCTCCAAAGAAACGGCCCTTTATCGTGATTGTGCAACTACACACTTGGGGTGCTACATGAAATGAACCAAGCTGGCTCTCTTGAAAGCAAGAACAAACGATGAAACGATGACGACTTCCACGGGATTTCAACTTGGATATTGGACACAATGTCTCCTTGTGATCCGAAACATGTCGGTGCTCTCAGCTGGAACAAATAATACGGTACGATAAAACCACACTGGTTAATCAAGCATAATGCTAAAGTAATAAAAAATTGGATTTCTAGCCTTACAGATTATTAAGGAAATGGAAACAGTACAAAATAATTTATCAAAAACAGCAACAAAAAGAAAGGGGGGGATAAAAAGGTTTAAAAATATAAACAATATCATGAATTTCTTTAAAATATGGTTGTGATATATCTTACAAAACCACTGTGTATTGACAGTTACCAACAGTAGTGATATTTATATAAATCAATAATTACACTGAAAGCCAGCTGATACTACCTCTTTTTAAAAGCCGACCCCCCCACGTTTACAGAGATTGACACATCCTAGCCTGGAAGAAAGTATTGCTTCAAACTGAAAATAAATGCTAAAATTATCACTGTGAGCGGATGCAAATGACACAAAACAGACAACGAGGTGTGGAAAGTGAAAAAGGAAACAGGAGGGGATAGCTTATGAGACGTTCCAACTGCTTTCCTCGGGACAAAGAGGCAAGGCAGCTGGTTATAAAGTCTGATCTGGGAGCGCTTAGGTTGGACAACTTGTGATCAGAGGACAAACATCATTGAGATGATACAAAAATATTCACAATGATATTTACAGTACGATAGCATTTTCTTAAAAAATAATACATTTGCATACTGAACAGCACTCTTCTCAAAAAGTGCAATCGAAAACAAATGTGGCAAAAAAGAAGGTTTGCACGAATACTGCTTTGAAAGACACTTTTTCGACCTCAGTGATGGATCAACAGTTTTCTGTCCGACCGTCACTTCCCATCACACGTCACAAACAGACACACAAGCGCACACACACACTCAGTCACAAGCATTCCCTTGCAGTCTTACACAGGATTGAGCAAACACAAACATTTCCGATCTCATCCCTCAAGCTTTGGTAAGCAGGTTCCCAACAGATAAATGGATAGGTTTAAATATGCAGCAACATTAAAACTAAGGAAAGAGGAACTAGAAGACTTAAAAACCAGCATTAACCCTTCAATGTTAGTGTTAAATAAAATCCATCTTTGTGGAAAACAAGTGTCGGTAAACAATCGTGTTTTTTTTTTTTTTTCACCACTTTGGAACAGCACTAGACGAGGGCTTGGCACACATGCACTTTGTACACTATTTTAACGGCACATCGTTCAACGAGGAGAGAGATGCAGCTTTGCAAACGTGCTGACAACAAGGCTCATGCGGAGCGGGTGACATGGAAGGAGGCGTTGATGAAAGCAATAAATATGGCAAGATCGTCACAGGAACCCCAATCTCTCATGATGCACCTTTCATTAAAAAAAGGAGAAAAACACTCGTCTTTACAGGTGGATAATGATGCAATGTATAGAAGACCAGATTCTCATAAATGTGTTTTTGTTTGTTTTGGGAAAAATCCTTTCTGGTTTAAGAGTCAAACTTCACAAAACTAATTAAAGTACAAATGACAGAATTGAAAGCCGATCCGTTCCAAAAATCTTTCTAAAACGTTGGTAGCAAATTTCTAGAAAACATTTTGACAAACTGATTTTTTATTTTATAAAGACAATTTTTTTTTCCTTTTCTTTACAGTGCCTGGATTTTTCTTGTGCTTTTTACACAGACGGCGGACAAAACAGTGTGACTAACCAGACCAGTCAGGGAATGGAGTGATGACACCAGGAGGGCGTGGCCTCAGACTACAAAATGTAACACACACTGGCCAGATAATGAATCTTTTTTTGTTGTTGCTATTTTTCAGCTTTATACAAGGAATTCCTTTTGTTTTTCTCAAAAGAAAACAAAACTTATTTAAAAATGCTACAACACATTCCTAATGAGCACACATACACGTGTGTGTGGTGTAAAAAAAGAAAGAAAAAACAAAACAAAACAAAGAAAATCAACAATAGCTGCACAGTCAAAAGTATCACCAGATTCTGCCGTGTCTTTTAGAGTTTGAAAATCTTGTAGTCAGTCTGTGCTGGCGAAGGAAAAGTGTACAAGAGGAAGAAGAGAAAAGGAGTGCATCTTTGTGTTTATCAAGTACTGAGTAACTGCTGTGGTTTCTCAGGGAAGCTTCAGGCAATCAGAGAAGTTCATGTCTGAAATCGCCTCAGTTGCTTTCGAAGAGCGATAGAAGGTCATCGTTGCTATTGCTGGGGAGGTCTGGGGGGTCCAGGTATGACAACAGTTCATCTGGGTTGGCGAGTTCAGGTAGAAGCTGGATGAGAGTGAAGGCAAGCATTAGCTTTAAAAGCTCCTTTCAGTCTGATAAGCTTTGATAAGATTTCTCCAAACTTACATCTAATGATGGCTCGGGCATGTCCGACCCTGCTTGGCTGTCCAAACTGCTGGAGGGGTTGAAGGTCAGGTCGTTGTGGGGATGGTTGTTGGGACCAGGCTGCAGTGGCTGCTGCTGTGGTTGCTGAGGGGGCGGAGCTTGCCGTGAGGGCTGAGAAGGCCCGCTGTGGTGTAGCTGCTGCCCTGATTGGCTCCCAGGGTGCGGAGACGCATGTAAGCTCTGTTGCAGTGGGCCATGCGTCTGGTCAGGGCCGACAGAATGAGGTATCTGTTGAGAGCGTGGAGACAAATACTCAGAAAATATATATTACCATTTTCTGATCCTTAAATTAATTTTTATGTTCTCTTTTATGATTGGGGCTGCACGGTTTATAGAAAATTATATCAAACTTGCATCATCAATGAGTGAAAAAACATTGCAGAACACTCAATGCCCTAGAAATATGTGAGAAAACTGGAAAAAAGCAAAAAGTATCCTAACCTAGACAGATGTGGGTATTTTGTAACAATCCAGGCATTCAAACCTGCAACCTCCCAAAAACAGGCTCACCTTTTCTAATCTCTGCTCCATTCTTCAGTAGACTTTAAACATCATGCAGTAAACATCAAACAAACAATATGACTTAAAAAAAAACTGCTGTAGGTTCATTTGATTTGATTCAGATACTTTGAATATCTAAGATTTTGGGGCTATAAAATGATATTCTTTTAGGTTTAACTTCAGATAGAAAACGAGGAGGAAACTGTTTGAACTCCATCACGTTTGTATGTCAGTATTTTCTTTTGCATTGCTTTTAGAGGGACTCACTGAGTCTGGCATGTTGTGCGACAGGGGCTTGTCTTGTGTCATCAGGCTGCTGGGCATGTCGGGTGGGTGGGACAGCTGAGGGCCGTGCATGAAGTCATTCATTGACGTACCGCCTGGGGCGCTGTGGGGGAAGTCAAAGTTCCCGTGTCCTTGGTAACTGTTGCCTGGACACAAATTCAAAACTGTAAATACTTACATTCACATACACATTTCCAGCAGGTATTTTCTTTAGATTAAATAATTTGCAAACTCTACTCATATGCTACCTTGGTGTCCGTATTCGCTGTTGTTGCCACCTTGACCAGAGGGCAATGATGGGTACGGCGATGGTCCAGGTCCGAGTTGTGCGATCATATCCATCACATTGGGCATGATCATCTGGCTGGGACTCATAGTCTTAAACCGCTTGGCCAGAGGTCCATCAGGATCCTCCTTGATATGGATGTCAGATTTGATAGCAACCGGCCGCCAACTACATGTTGGGTCAATTGTGACTTCCTCAAACTCAGAGCTGATGGAGTAAATTGGAATCAGTGAGTTAAGATATAAGATCTAAGGAAAGGAAGAGAAATTCCAAACCTGTTGGACTCAACTTACTTTTGAATGGCATTCAGAATTCCCCACATGTACTGGTCCACTTCGAGTCCTTCTAACAATGCTGTTTTGCTAAAGAGAGAGAGAAGAGGGGTTTAGAGGTCTTAAAAGTGCAGGTAGGAGCTGTCAGTAGATAACAGGTTCAGTTAGGTGGCTATTAAAAAAAAAATCAGCTTACTTGCATACAGGACATCTCCATGTCCCCCGCTCACAGTTCAGTTGTAAATACGATTCCAAATCAAAGCACTGCATGAAAAAAAAGTCATTCATACCTCTGTGACAATAGATATTTCTTTCATCTGCTAATGTGAAGTTTTATCACCTGAACATGTTTGCAGTCATGGCCTCTCGCTGGAAGTTGTATTCGTCGGAAGGTGATTGGACATTTAAGGGAAACTTTGATGGCTGTCTGCTCCACGCCATCCTCTCCGTTCAGTGTGGTGTTCCCTGTTGATGCTGCAACGCTGCTGAAGTTCCTTTTGACTTCAAGGCAAAAAAAGAAGAGGGTGTGAAGCAAAAACTCAAGCAATCAGGACATTACTATTAGGATATTAAGGTGAATTCTGGGACAACTGAGTACCTTTGGTGATGCAGTGCTCTGCAGGCAGCAGCCTCTTCTTTAGGAGGCCCTGCAGGACTGAGCGGACCGATGGCCTGTGTACCAACTGCAGCACAAACAAGTGCGACTGTAGGAGGAAACAACACAGTCACCGCTTCGAACATCCACTTGAGGTGCAGAATAAAGCCTTACTTTATGTTTTACACTGTTGCACTGCATGCATTTACATTTGTTGTTTTTAGCTAGCCTTTTGCTCCTTACGGCTTTTAGCTAGTGTTCTGTTCTTCTAGTGTTCTTTTAGCTTTAACAACCCAGTTTTAGCTTCTTCATCAAAGTCTTTCAGCACTCTTAAGTCACACTGCATTTCAACAGACAAAGAAGATTTTCTAGTTTTGTGTCCTTTTTTATTGCTTTTATTTTTCTGGAAGCTATTTCCAATTTTTTTTCATTTGTTCTGGGGATTTGTTTACTCACACAGCAGCAGGCGGTGACTGTGATCTGGATTGTGTTCCTTCCTGGCTGGCAAACGTGTTTCAAGTGCAGGGGTTTGTGTGACGTTTTGTTGTCACCGCGCTCGATCGTGAGTGGTGTGGCATTAACGCTGACTTGGACCGATGCCGGCCAGTTGGTGTTCATCTGACGGTCTTCGTGGTGGTAGCACTTAAACTGCAACTCCAGGTCCGATCTGCACAAACCAAACCTAAATGACTAAACTCTTCATATAAAGACTCTTGGACAGAGTCCATAAGGTATTTTTTCGGCTAAATCAAAACAAATTCCACAATTCTGTTCAAAAGAAATATAAAAAAACTGGTATGTTTGAACTGTGAAGTAACCAGCTGTTTCAAAGGCAGGACTGTCAACGGGAGGTAAATCATAATGTATCAAATGCTGGTTCAGAGCATTATATTTACCTCCACATGAGTGTTTGGTGCACAGAGGGCCGTAGGTGGAAGACGTGGTTGCTGACAGCCAGGTTATGTTCTAGTCTGAAGGGCTCTAAGACGACTCCGTCTCGAACTGGGAACGTCAGGCGCAGTTCCTCATTGTGGCTGCCTATGTTTGTGGAGAACAGCCCATATCAGATCATCAAAACCTTAAAAAAATGTCAGTTTTTGTTTATAACAGCACATAGGTTTTAGTAACTGACCTGGAGGGGGAGGGAGAGCTGTAATATTTGGTTTGATGTCAGGAGGGAACGGTGGCTTCACATCCTGGTTTGGCGACAGGTATGGAGGGATGCTACTCCCTGGAGTCATGGGTGGGGTGGGGTTGCCTGGCACTGGGGAGTGGGGGTAGTTACCCACTGGTCTTGGAGGCTAAACAGAGGACAGTTGGTTAGTAAATCAGAAGTTCATTGAATCTTAAAAAAACAATTCAGTAGTACAATGGATAGATTGGCCAATGGAATAAAATGGACTCACCCCGTTCATATTACCCTGGTTGTACTGGTATCCACTCCCAGTAAAATTATTTGTTTGGCCATTGAAAGGTGGCTCTTGCTGTAGGTAAATTAGATTAGATCAGATAAAATACTTTATTATTTTTAAATGATGAAAAACTTCATTTTGTGGTTCATTAACCAACACAGTCAAATTCATTCTCACTGCACCTTGTAGTACTGGCCTATGGGACCCCCGTGTGGTGGATACTGCCCTTGGAGCTGCTGTCCTGGCATCCTCTGACCGGGATAGTTGGGGGATGGCAGCGGTCTGGAGGCATTGGGTGTTGGGTACTGCCCCTGCTGACTGGGGAACTGGTTGTTTGGCCCATACTGCTGCCCACCATAAGTTGGCTGTGAATGACAAAAAATACTCAACATACAGAAAAGGAGCTGAATATTCTAACAAGTGCTGAATCGTCAACTCACCTCCCCAGGATATGGTCTTTTTATGCCCTGCATACCCATGCCTTGAGGTCGGGGTCCTGTGTAACCCTGCTGGGGCATTCTTTGGCCATGGGCCCCAAAAGGCCCCATACCTTGGCCCCTGGGTTGGTTCATTCCCATTGGGGGACCGCTCATGTTGGACGTATTCATTCCTGCACCCATGTTTCCAGGAAGAGATGGAGGGCCGCGAGGTCCAGGCTGGTTCATGAACTGGCTGTTGTATGCCTGGTTTGGCCCCATCTGGAAAGAGGAACTCATCTGGAAAAATAAAACAAGTTTGATCAGTACCCTTAGACTTAAATGTCAGTGTGTTTTATTTATCATTGTTAACACAAAATCAGAAAAGATTAGCAAGATGAAGAAAAACACTATTTCTGAACTTATGTTGAAGGCTTTAGCTTCAGAACTAGTTTGTCTAATTATTCACTTTCAACCATGATTGTTCAAATATGAGCCTAAATCCACTTATTTCAACTCCCTTTGTAGTACTATGGTTAATATTGAAAGAGCTGTACCTAAAGGCAAAAAGAGTGAACATCAAAGATATTAGTAATTAGAGTGTGATGTGAACAGTTTTCTTCCTGCTTCCAGTCCTACCGGTCCATATTGGTTCATGTCCTTGTTCTGCGTTTCCTGCAGGGCAGCCACAGTTGCGGTGGCAGTGGCAGTTGCTGTGGCGGCAGCAGCAGCAACTGCGGCTGCTGCAGCAGCAGCAGCAGGCTGGGTGAAATCTGAGGGAGGACGCGAGTTTGAAGGGATGCCCATCCCACCAGGTCCAGCATTAGGCCCTCCAGGGTAACTTTAACAAGAAGCAGAACAATAAAAACAATTACAGCACAGTACTTAAAAAGGCACATATCTGTGCAATGAAAAGTGTCCTTTGTCCACTTACTTGCCACCAAAGCCCCCTCCTCCAGGGTAGTTGGGTCGTCCGTACATACCCTGTTGCATGTAGCCCTGGTTTGAGTTGCCTTTGTTGGGGAACTGCTGCTGCGGACTGGGAAACTGAGGAGAGTTCATCCCCGGATTGTTACCAGACATCCCTGAGCCCAAAGGATTACCCCCAGGGTTCATAGGATTGCTGTTGTTGGCCATGGGATTCCCCAACACCTATTGAATAAAAACACAAACAGGTAAATTTTCTCATAACCTTGGAGTTGCTGACTTAAATTACTGACTTAAGTCAGAACATTTTATTTGCCTCTTTTTGGGTTGTCTCTTTAACAAAATTAAATTATGATGTTACATTGCAATCCTGAACGATGGAAGTCACTCAGACAGACTTTTAATCTCTTAGACAGGTGCAGACCCTCACCTGGCTCTGTGACGTGTTGGTCACCCCCCAGACAGTGGTCACCACAGACACCGAACCTGGAGGCTGATTGGTATTTTGTTGCCATGGAACTGAATCGTACGGAAAAGACCCATCTCTGTCAAGGAAAGGACAGAAACTTATCATTTAGACAACAGAATGCTTGTAGACAAAGCATATCAATAAGTATTTTCTCTTATTCTTCAGACACTATGTGTCACTCATGACTCTGCCATAAGCAGTTAGTCTGGCAGTTTGTCTCTCTGCAAATCCATAAGGAACACTGGGCTTCACTTTAGGTGGAAAGGCTTTCCCAATCCACCTGATTTGTCTGTTCAAACAGACAAATCAACTCATACATGCCGAACAAAGAAGCGTAAGTGTAAACACTGACCCGTGCGAGAGGCTGGGCTTCATGGAGCTCATCGGCGGCTGCATGGGCACTTTTCCTGGTGGTTCGTTCTGCCTGTTCTTCTGGTGACGGAGGAGGAGGAGACGCCCCAGTTCCTCACACCACGAGGACAGTAGGGCTGGAAAGAGAGCAGAAGAAGAGAATATGTCAGCATTGATACACACCCATTAGGATTTCCTTTGGTAGGAAAGTCCCCTCTGCACAACTAGTTCAAACATATGAGCACTGAAGATCCGGAAGAAGGGCAGATAAAACAAGACAGTAATAGAAAGCGTTAAAGTGAAATTGACAAATTTAAATGTGATAAGTGTATTAATTAAGGTCCAACCTAGACTTCAATGAGCACTTAATCACATGCAGAAATTACAATGACCTTTGTATCACCAGAGAAGATTTTTGACAAAACTAGTGCTTCGTTCTTTTTAGTTGCAACATTATCATGTAAATTAAAGTATTTAAACACATGGTCTGCTAACCTGATGGTTTCGGCTTGTCTTGAACATTTTTTTAAATTCCACCCCATCATTTTTGAAAAGAAACAAAAGGACGCTCCATATTTTAGGATTACAGTTTAAAATATTTGCCTGAATTCAGCCTGTCAGTGCAGCTCATGGCCACTAGAGTTCACTCTGCGCATGCTGATAGACAGTTGTCCTCCACACCTACCTACCGCTAAGTTCGACATCCAGCACAGAGCGTTTGATCAGATCATATGCTTTTCATCTGCAGTGCGTGTTTATGCACTGTGCACTGACTACAAAAGACTTGCTTCTACCTTTCCTCTCCTTCTCACTTGCTCAGTTTGTGGCATCAGAGGAGAAAGGGAATGTGGGTTCAATCAAAGAGGAGGGCAGCCACCTCTTCCTATGAATCACGACGCTTCTAGGGCTGAGCGAGGAGTTGAAGGGGTGGGTGGGTGAGACAGAGCGTTCAGTGATTTCAGCTGCAGTTTGTGCAGCGGGGGGAAAAAAATAGCCACGTCAATATGACAGCAGACAGTGCAGGCTGTCTTTGCGGGCAGATCCACCCTGCTGCCACATGGAAGTATGGGCTGCCTTGCACATAATATACACACATTACAAAAAGGTTGAGCGAGTCACCAACAGAGGAGACACCAGGCTAATGGGGCTGATAGTAGGGCTGAACAAACAAAAGCTTCTGGCTTCCTCAACAAACATGGAAACCCAGAGATGTGGCCACACATGGCTGCCTGCGAACAGAGCACACACACTTAATGACACCGAACTAGCACAAATAAACAGGGACACAAGATGTCCTCTAAGTGCGGCGAATATCCGAGGACGACATCGAATTTCTGCATCGATACACACACAAGAGCACTGCACCCCAAAAGGCACCTCCTATCCTTTCATTTGAACACCGAGCACACCAGCCTCACTCTGTGTAAAGACGAGGGCTGGAATACAAAAGACGTGTACAGATGGTGCCAGCAGTCTCCCTCCTCTCCCCTCCCACCCCTTTAAAAGCAGCACGGGGCTCAGGCACAGAGGCAGCTGGGTTTTTCCTCCTTCCCACCCGCTCATGCTCCCTCTCTTTCCCTCTCCTCCTCCTCCTCTCGCCTGTTCTAAGCGAGGCAGGTGCCAGGAGACAGGCTGTGCAGCTCCTCCAGAGAATTGATCTGACTTTAACGCGGCTGTGCTTTGGTTGACAGAAAAGGCCACTCAGGTGAACTCTAACGTAACACATCACACTTGCAAGTAAATGCTCGGATTTGCAAGTTCCTTTAAATTGAACACAACAATGGCGAACTGATTTATGAGTTGCATGGCTATGTGAGAATGTCCTGCAGAATCCTCCCTCTCCTTGGACCTCTTTCTTATAGAGACTTTTTCCACTTCAAAGGCCTGGCAACAAGCCAGCATGTTACAGCTCAATTAGGTCCAATTATTCTCTTCCAACAAAGGGTAACTTGCACTTCTTCATGTTGATAAACATGTCTTCACAATTTATCCCTTCATAGTGTCATCATGAGGGTGTCTGGCTCTGTGGACAGTATCTTTATTCTATAACCAATATCAGCAGGCAGCAGCTGAGAAATGTCAATACATCGACTGGTTAAGGGGGGAAAAAAAGGAGGAAGCTCCAGAGCCCTCGGTTAAAGAAGAATTAGTCTACCCCATTATTAGATAAAGGTCTCAGAGTTACCGCCTCTAAAGAGCACCTGCTTGTTTAAAAAGAAGCCTTGTCATTGGCTCAGGATAAACTTAGTTTCACATGACAAGAGAAGAAGCAGCCAGTCGGGTACTACTCCTTTTCCCAGACCAAAAAACAAGTTTTAGGACAGTCCAGATGATGAACACAAAAGGATTACTGTTTCTTTTCTATTTCTACAGACAACACTTCAATGGCCTCATCTGGCTCTTTTTAACAGCCCAAAGCGAAGATAATTGCCTCAGGTGTAGGGCTTCCAAATCTCAATCTGGACTAATTCAAACTGGCATTCTTTATTTCTTTATTTCGCAACCAATCATCTTTCCACCATGATTTCA
Organism: Millerichthys robustus; assembly: GCA_034783495.1. Taxonomy (NCBI): domain Eukaryota; kingdom Metazoa; phylum Chordata; class Actinopteri; order Cyprinodontiformes; family Rivulidae; genus Millerichthys; species Millerichthys robustus. The sequence continues at coordinate 10,453,636 of JAVKLF010000047.1, forward strand.
CTGTTATCCCTTGTGGCGACGAATCCATGTCTTCCAAAAAGAGACGGGGCTGTCCTGTTAGCTTGGTAGATAGTCCCAGGGGCCCGGCTGAGTCTGAGACCTATTGATATTCTGGTGCTCAGCTGTCCAGCCTGATGGTCAATGGTGACGAATAGCAGTAAACACATCTGCTGGGACTAGATGGGTGGTTCAGTAGCTCGACCTGCAGCTTCCAGCTTTGTGTGCTGTCATAAAGCCCCGGGGAGACATGACAAATGACATGGACTGGATTTCTGACAGTCGTTCAATGCTGTGTCCAAACCCCCCCTTCCCCTCCCCACTTACTTACAGATAAGAGGCAGAGAGATAAACAGTTCTGAGATTTTGGCCAATGATTTGCTTTTCATATGACTGTTTACATACGTCCAAACCTTAGAAGTAACTGGTCTATACAGGTGACACTGAAAACCAGAACACTTAGTTTTAAAATCAATGGAACATGAAAAAAAACCTTTATTCTAAATTTTTATTTTTATTTTCTAAAAGTCACACAGCTAATGTGATCTTTAGCTGATATTTTCAGGCTCCAAATTGCAATGCTTCTAAAGAATTTTTGAATAAACTGGGTTGAAAAAAAAAACCTTTAAAAAGTTAAAACAGACTGAAGACTTGGACACACTTGGTTTTAATTATGCTATTAGTTTAACCGGACAGTTTTCAACTGAAGCGTTCATAATTTCACACTCCAGTTCAGTAGGTGGTGGTAATAATATCCTGGTTTAAACTTGATAATCAAAACAAAGAAGTTTAGGTGATTTTTGTCTTAGTTCTTTTATTAAACCTTTATTTCTCTTTAGGTTTGTCCTTTGCTTGTGATCAAACTTGCAGTTTTCCGTCTGTTGTGTCTTTCACTGCACGTTTTGAATGACAGTTTTATTGAAGAACATGATTTATCACGAAGAACAGCTCAAAATCCAGTGCTGCACGTGGCTGACCACAGAGAAACTTGACAAACCCTTCCAAATAGGCAGTCAAGTTATTGGTGGACAATTAATTATGCTTTACACCAAAAATAAATGCCCACTAAGCCCACCAGGAGCTGAAATACACAGCGTAGTATTCTCCACTTTAGTAACACTTGTGTGGAAAAGTCTCAGGGTAACTTGTGCCCACCATAAAACATCACTTTTTTTCTTCTCCTGTCCTTTCAAAGTAACTTAGAGAATAATACCAGGCTTAATGTAGTAAATAAAACATGATAGTACAGGTACATTGTTGATATTAATGGTAAAAAAACTAGTGGATATTTCCCTGTAATAACTAAACAGTACATAAATAAATCAATTATGTTTTGAATTCAAATGGGGGCATACAGGATTGTAGTTCAGTCATTGCATGACAAGAAGACAGGAACCAAACTGTATACAGCCACAATGAATAGAGACTACTGCATAAAGTGAAGAGACCAAAAAAAAAAAAGCAAAAACATGACATGAATGGTTCCCTTTACAAAGACCTACCCTCCAAAACACTTTCCTCTTCTCTTTGTCTTTCTCCTTTTCTAACTCCTGTTCCCCTTCTGTAACTGGCTGGGCACTGCAGGGGAGGCAGCAGGTAAGGCAGATGCCAGAAGCTCGTATGATCCTAGTCCAACCCCCACCCCTCCTTTCTGCTCTGTAGCTAATGGACACCTGCTCTCTTGTCAACCCTGGACATCCACCTGGCATCGTCCCACATGGCTTGGTCACCGACGTCCATGCACAAACACAGTGCACACCCAGCCACCGCCTCACGCTCACTTATTCCGGCACTAACTGCAACAATGGAGCCCTTTTTTGGTTTGTTTTTTTCCTGTAAACCCCTCGACAAGAATCATGACCCCCAAACGGCTTGTTTGAAGACATCTAGCCATAAGGGCTGAAGAGAGAACAAAAAGCATGAGCAAACTAACAAGAGCAGCTCTAGTGGGCTGCATTCTTTGGTTTCTGAGGGGGCTCTATTCACGTTCTGTTCCTCCTCCCTCTTTTCTGCCTAGAAAGGTCTGAATTGACACAAGCCTCCTGCAGGCCAAAGTCAATTAAAAAAGGGAGAATCTAGGGAGCCCTAGAGTCCCTGGTTACAGAAAGCACTTAACAAGCAACCCAAAACAACCAGGTTTAGTGTTAGTCAATGAATCCCTTCAATATACTCCTCATGGGGGTTTCCCAAAACTTGTGGACTTCTCTAAAATTTTACAGGAAACTACATAAATAATTAGTTGTTTATAAAGTTCCAGTCAGAGTCAAAATATTGGAAGTATTAATACTAACTGTTAGAATACAATCCATTTATCCAGACCAGACAACTGCCTCCTGTCTGCACCTCATCTTTGCTGCTTTCTTTCTTGCATTAGTTCCTCTGCTGATCTCTCTGGAGAAGTCAGATACTGGAGTCTTGTCAACGAGTGCTTAGGACTGTGTTCTCATGGGGAGCCAGACTTGCTGGCTAGGTTTTATGGCCCATTACAGAGCTGCCCCAGCTTAAATACAGCCTCCTGCAGACCACATGGCCACAATGTCGTGCCATGTCCATCCGGCGATAAGAAGAGAGGGGGGCTGATGGAGTCAAGCCAAAACGGTTTTACTCAAGCCATGTAAAGGCAAGTGGCACAGGCAGAAAAAGAAAACACCACAGGTTTGATGTTTCAGATGCTTTAACTTCTCAATCATGATGCTGTATTAACAGAGTTTACAAAGAAAGCATCCAGCTCAGACCACTTATGATGCAAATCTGGGCTCATGAAAGGCAGAAATCTTGAATAAAAATCAACAAAAAAAAAAATACAGCGCTTGCTTTCAGAATTCAAATGAGGATTAATACAATAAGTCTTTAACAAAAAAACTATTTAGTACTAATTGAATGCCAGCTGGAGCATGATGTTAAATATTTCCCACAATCGCAAGCTGATTTATGCAGACCTCATCAATGTGACTGTCACTTCATGGTTCTAGTTACACGGGAGCCAACACTCGCCTGAGGAAGCCAGTGTTTTAAAGCATAATCTCTCCTATCTTTTCATTAAAAACCAGCCATACTATTCAGAGTCCTTGTTAAAGCACAAACATAGAAATCTATAGAATTTATCACAACCTGGTGAGGGTTAATTTATTGTGAATTAAAACCAAACATTTCCTCAGACCAACGTGTCTAAAACCCGAACTGCTTAAAGACGTAAATAACACACAATATTTCTTAAGATGAGAAAGAAATGAAGCTTAATTTGTATGTAAAACACCTTGGAGGAACACCAACTTAATAATGACAAAGATAAATTAAGTTAAATTATATTAATCTTACTTTAATGAAAACTAGTTGTAATTCTTAAATATTACTGAATAAATAAATTAAGTGATTTGGCTTGATATAAAAAGCATATTTCAAGTGTTTAACAGATGTTAAAATAATGTTAATAGTTTTGTAGTTTCATTTTTATTTATATAAAAATGTAAAAGAAGTCATTTAATTTGTTATTAAGAAGTTAACACTTGAAAACACACCTGCTGCATTTAAAGTAGGAAAAATCTTCATAAAAATGTTACAAAATGAATGATCCTAAAAGTGGTGAACTGTCCGACTGCCCCAACGCAAAGTGTTTCTAACCACCTCAAACCAGATTATCAGATGAGCAAAGACGCCGTTTACAGGAGACAGATTGTTTCTCGGAGCAACAGGCTGCTATTAACAAAGGCCCGTCCTTAAGCTCCTGTCCACCATGATACTAATTAGGCAGAGAGCAGATGTGCCCGAAGTAAGGCCCACCTCAGGGTGCTGGGCAGGGCCCGTCCTGTCACGGCTGCATATGCTGGTGCCCGATTCACCTGTGACCTTTTCACAGTGGGCCTGGGGTCAAAGCCTGTTCAGAAATCCAGTGGAAGCAGACACCAGAGGAACCAAATCTGGTCCTGGCACCCCTCTAGGCTCATTAGAGATGTCCATATGTGCAACAGCTCAGGATCCGAATGAAAAGCTCCCTGAAGATAAACACTAGAGCCAAGTGGAAGCACTGGAAGTCAAACCCGATCCAAATTAAGATTATTCTGATACTGAATGCTTCCTGGCTTTCAGGAAAGAGACGGTTTTCAGATTATGTTTAATTTATTGATCGCATTGCTTTAAACAAGAATCCTCACGTTTTCTATTTTTATGTAGGCTTGTTTCCTTACAGTTTCATCACATTAGGCATCAGCTCTGTGATGCCAAATTTTAGTACAAAATCTGCAAAACTAACAGAGTTTTAGCCATTTTTGGCAACCCCATTTGAAGGTGTTACTTCCAAATGTTAATTAATTGTAGATTTGCAAACGTTTGCTTTCATCTTAATAATGAGATATGTAGAAATTGTTGTATTTGAGCAAGATTTATTTCATTAAGAAGCATAGATAAACCTAATTTAATCACAGATTATTTTTAATCTTTTAATAAAATATACTGATATCCTAAAATCCCTTCTGTTGGTTTTTGCCGTTTCCTTGTATGAAAAGCCCAATGTTTAATATTTGATCTTTAAAGAACAACAGTGGAATAAAAATCTCATTTTGTGTTTGACAAAAGGATCACAACATAAGAGGTGTAAACACGCAGCACCCAGCTGATGTTCTTTTATTTAAGTGACACAAAAGGTGTTTACAACTCATATCAGCAGTCAGTGTGCGCCTGTGAGCTGTTATTTCACCCTGCGAGTTTACTGAGGCACTTTAAAGAAAAAGGTCAGGGCAATTTCACATCTTGGAGAGAGAGAGAGAGAAAAAACATGTTCAACGCAGAGAAAAAGAGATTCACCGACAATGACAAAACACCAATACACAGTTAGAACTGGAGAGTAGTGGACAACTTCCTGCAAACATGCCTGTTGCAAACGCCTCTCTGTCTGGGCATGTTGGAATTACTCCACAGACATATTTGAAGAACAAAAAATAAAAGAAAATAAAGAAAAACAAAACTGATTTGAATATTTGCCCATACTAGGACTTTTCTGCAGCTAAAAAAAAAACTCTCCTTGATAAAGAAAATGCAAACAAGACCCCAGGCTTTAAAACTATTTACATGATCAACCCACTCTTTAAACGGAATTTTAAGTTTGTAATCTAGATTTAACTGAAAATAGAAAAAAGAAATAACAGCATACATTATCCATTCAGAAATAACAAAGTTATATTGTTTTTTTGTAAAACCTTATAAAGAACATGATGCACAACCTCCAGCAAATGAGATGTCAAACTAAGATAATGTGAATGACTCGCATCTAAACTGATTTTTATAGACATTTCTGTTTTATAAATTGCCTGTGGCGACCGTCATAAATCAGGTTGATTCCAAAAGTTCATCAGTTGTAAATGTACAGCCAATGACTACTCTCTGCAAGTTTTATTAAAACCCATAAAGTGGTTAACGAAACGTTTTGGCAACAGATACAAACATGGATGGGCGAAAGC
>JAVKLF010000047.1:10469569-10480767 GCA_034783495.1 Millerichthys robustus
GCAGCACCTCCACTCTGCAGTAATCTGGTGCCTTTGGGGAGATTATGCACACAAGCCTTTGTAGTGCACTTGTTCAAAACAGGAACAAATGGACTCCCACTCCATGGCATCAAAGGTAAATAGAGTGGTTTGTCAGCTTAAAGTGAATGGCTGCCTTCTTAATACATCTGTGTGCTTTGATTTCACTGTCAGAGCGAGAGGAAGAGGCGGAAGCGGCAGCAGTACAGTGCTTTTTTCTTGTTTGCTCTTTAGGGGGCAGCAGAGGTCAGGATTCGATAAGGCTGCTTTCATATCAGCTTAAAAAGCTGGCGTTTGACAGGGTGGTGATGGGGGGGTGGATGAAACCATGCTAGATTATTTTATGCTTTGTCTAAGATTGCTGCCTGCTGCTTGAGATGTTAGAGTAAGCTGTGGCAGAGCATTTAAATTTCTATTTGGGGGATAGTCTCACACACATCCAGGGATGCTATATTTAGATGAGTCTGAAAGCTAGACAACACACGCAATCAGTGCACTAAGGATAGAAAAGGGGGGAGGGAGGAGGAATATGTAGAAGAGGAAGAAAATGCACACCACCACTTGGGTTAGAAGTGATTACTGTTCTTTGCACTCAGAACAATTGGTCCCACCAGTGTGGCTGTCACACAGAGAGCTTGGCACTGCCACGCCACAGATGTTCTCCTCTTTATGGCCAAAACCCACCAATCAAACCCAAACGAGTGTCCAAGAGCCCCCCCACCCCACAATCCCCTGGGTGAGAATGACTCAACATTTACGCTGCAGTTACAGCTCAGCCCAGCTCAAGTGAAACAAAGATGGACAGGACATTCAGTGTCCTGAGAGCACAGCTTTGTTCAGATCCAATCGTCCTCTGTAGTCACGCCTGGAAACAACTGGCACATCTGCAGCCTAACTCGAAGTGACAGCGCATGCGATCTGGCACACACTCCCTCTCCATTGAAAAAGCACCGCTTCCAATTTGCTGCTACATTCACAGACACCCCAGAAAAAGACAAAGAAGTGGGGGAAAAAATGCATTAATGGAGACAATCAACTATTAGAGGAATGCAGCAGCTAGACAAAAACAGCTGCACGGTCTGTGCGGCAGCCGCACAGACTGGCTCTGGTTTATCTTGAAGTATCGACGCTGAGATTCTGAGGAAGTGCTCCTGCAGCGAGAGGACAGCTCCTGGTTTCCGCCGGGGCCCCCGTATGTATCGCTGAGACTAGAGTCTGACAGCAAAACTGGCTTCACAGGGTGAGGAGAAAATAGTATCGCTGAAATAGATACCAGCAGTATCAGGCAACCCATCTTTCCCCCTAAGTATTCACAACGGTGCAACACTGAGATGCGAGAGAAAAACAAACTGTCACAGAGAGTATGTGTTAGGATGGAGTCAGATAGCTGGTTTTAGCATCTTTGACTGTGTGGAGGTTAACCAGGCACAGGCATGTGCTTTTGTTTTGTTGTACCGCTTCCTAAAGGCTACATGACCAAAATGGATGCATGTATTCCTTCAAAAATATGCTAGGTGTTTAGCTGGTCAAGTTATTGTTTCAAAATTTAAAAAAATACCTTTACTGGAATTTCATACCAAGAAAGTAATTTAAGTCTTTCCACAGCCATGATTTTTTGATTTAGCTTTCAAGCCATGATTCAATCATGTCGGCAGATCCCAATTTCCCTCCACTTTATCATGGCGCTCAGCAGTAATTCATCATTTGAGCAACAAAATCAATTTGTTACCCTGGTTGCTGCACTGGCTGGGAGTAGTCAGATGGACATGTCACATCTCCCGGAAAACATTCCCACAATGGAGGAGGATTCATCTGTATTCCTGCTCCATGTTCCTGGAGGTGCCAAATTTCAGCATGCGCACACTTTCAATTAAAGCAAACAGCTGGATTGGTTTACAATATTTCCTTAATGATTTTAATAGCTGGGATATTTGACAATGGGGAGCAGGGGGAGAAGATAGTGAGTTAATTGTTCTGATCTCCCCTGATGATCATCTTTGTGAGCGGGGAGGAGAATAGACGGCCGGCTGAATGGGCTCGCTGCTAGTCTAATTGGCAGGACATAAATGGTATTTATTATGCAGGCCTTCCAAATCCTGATTGTCTGCAACACAAAGCTGCCTCTATTAGCAGGGTGCGGGCTCTTGCTGGTCGATTTGAAATGACCCCGCGCTTAACCATTTATTAGATAGACTGGAGGCCGACTTGTGTGCTATGGATCTCTCTAATTGGCATGTTTACCCATGTCCTGCCTCCTCAGGCGCTAACACTGGGATGGATTTGTTTAAATTTTTGTCTTGTGGGGTTAATACATTTAACCCTGCAGCATTTCAACTGTGTAAACTGTTGTTAGATACATTCAAAACCCTTTTACACTTCTGTAAACCCTCTATTTGAGACTATCTCCACCTTCATTACTGCTAGAGGAGTGGACTTTGAATTATTTAATACCCTGCTGTGAAGAAGGTAACCAGACTTGAAGACAGGCAGTGTTTACCACTATTTGCTTTATTACTTAGGAACATCAAAGCTACAGATACTGTAGGGGCTTCCTTCTGATTGCTCCTTAAACATTTACCCCATCTCATATTGTCTCAAGCTCCCTGCTGTGGAGAAAACGACTTGCCACTTCCACCTTTCACTCCGTATAACAACTCAAAGGCCTTCTTTATGTACTTTCTGAGGGAGGAGGACCTCAGCACCGAGCCCGGAAACAAAACGCGCCGTCAGTTTAAGAGAGGAGATCAAAGGAAGAGCCCCGTAGCCTGGGGTTACACAAGCATGTCTGTTTAATTCTGCCAGTGATTCGTCCCGCCGTAAACGGTGGAAAGATGAGAACAAAAGGACTGGCTGGGAGTCGGAGTGGTGGAAAGAGGGAGAGAAGGGTCATAATGATGGGGGAGGGAGAGACTCTTTGACCCTCTGATGCCCCCCACCCCTCCAACCACCCACACACACAGATACTCGGTAACCTGAGTCACACCAGAGTCCTGATAATGGGGCTGAACAGATTAGTCCCTTTACTTCGGTCAAAGAGGAAAACGTAGAAGATTCCTGACCCTGATGGTAGATTGGTACTCTAACAGAGGAAGCGAGACCGTTACCAACCATTTTTTTCTTTTTTTGTTTGTTTATGGAGGCTGAAGAGTTGAGCATTTGTCTGAAGCACATGTGTGTTCTACCTGAGCTGTAGAAGAGTTCATTAAAATTGAATTTGTGAGGTTTTAAACCACTTCTGTTTGACAACAACACCCTAAACACAACTTTTACTGAAGCACTACAGGTGAAAGGGACAAAACCATTAACAAACATGAACATCGCAGTGAATCCATACATTCATTAACTAAAAATCCACTTAAAAGATGGATCAGGCATATCACCAAACTGTTTACTTTTACTAAAATAGTAGTTTTTATTTCAAATTGTTTTTACATTTTCAAATAAAAAAATACACCATTTTTCGCCAGACAACTTTTATTTTAAATAATAAATTTTATTCACTTGAAACACTATAACCCTAAACCTTATAAAAATTAAAAGTTCAAAAAGATGTAATTTCTGTTTCAGCTTTCACTTAAAGAAACTCACTGCAAAGTCAAGAAGGCTGAATCACAAATAAAAACATATTCACACAATATTTTCTCGTAATGATGGTTAATGAACCATAAATTAGGAATTTGTAAGCAGAATTTGGGACTGATGTTACCGTGTTTGTTTGTTTCCCTGCAGACATCCAAAGAGACATAAAATAGGTCAACAATGACGACTCCAAAAAAAGATTTGGAATGGAGTCCAACTAATTTGATGTGTCAGTACATATTTACACACTAATTTACTTAGTAAAGTATACAGGTAAGTGTGTTGTTTACATTGAGTGCACACCTGCATATTAGTATATCTGGAAAACTACTGGAGTAAACTATTTCAAACGGCACAAATCAGTGTAGTTCAGGATAACATTTTTATTTTTATGTTTGGTTTCATAGTTTGCAGTGAGTACATTTAAAAATCTTTAACAATAATGCCAGAATCTAAATCAGAAAGCTGGTGTTTTGGTGTGTGCCTCACCTGTTTGATACACTGCAGACGGTCATTGGTCTGCTGAATGTGTCTGTCCATCGATGGAATCGAGTTCATGTTGATTGTCCCGGTTTGGCCTCTATCTGCCAGCCATTAAACTGGAGAGTTCTGCAACAGAAACAGACACGTGTTAAAGGCTCAGCTTTTCCATGGGGAAGCTGCCAATAGCGTAATGTATGTGTGTGTGCAGTGCTGTGAGCTGAGCAGGGGGATATTGATTTGGCAGGTGACAAGCACCTCAAAGGGGCCCAAAGGATGACATTCCTCTCAGCTCCTGTGACACCCTTAACAAGCCCTGGCGGGTGCCCCCTGAACGCTGCCACACACCTTTGGAAACGACAAGCTGGACTTAAGACAGGATGTCTGGTCGTGTTTAAAACGCCTCTGGGTGAAAATGAACCAGGGTGGAGGAACACAGATGCGTGCGTAGTGCGTCAAACCTCACAGTCTGTCAGCACTATCTGAGGAAACTGTGTGAGGCTCCTCCATCCTGCTCTGTGAGAACATTAACTTGGCATGTGCTTCTCTGTTTACATTACTTAGCCATTATGTAATCTTTGGTTAACAATTATCTGTACCCTGGGCCCAGGCTTGCTCTACATATCACCCCCCTCTTTCTCTCCTCTAATCATTCTCACAGAGTTCTTCCCAACTGAAAAAATACCTCACAGCTCACTATTGATTCAGGAGCTTGTGGAAACCATTCCATGTTTCTTTCTAAGAGAATAATTTTTCACAGAGGGCAAACAAAGGGGGTTGTGATCCGACACGCTACATAAGATTATCACAAGTTAAGAAATATTACAAGCGGCAATAAAGGTTATCAGTTTTGCCTCCGGGAGACTGATTTAATGTTGCGTTCAGTGTCAAATAAATATTACAAAACAGCTGTTGGCTGTAACTTAGAGTGACCCGAGCCTCAAAGTGGAGGGGGGGTAGGTGAATTAATAGGTACATTTACGAGGAGTGGAGAGTACTTTCTCCATCGTCTACCCCCCACCCACCCCCGCCCCACATCTCCTGGCGTCTCCATCTTTCCTTTCTGCTACTGCAGGGGGCTTCTCATCCTGTGGCACATCGTCTCTCACTCCAACACCCCACCGCACCCGCCCCTCCCATCGCCATCCTTCTCCATTACCAGCTCGCAGTGAGAAATTTCCCTGCACAAAGTACCTGCGAGATGACGGAGGGAATGAGAGGAGGGAAATAAAAAGAGGAAGAGAGGAGGCAGCATGCTGCACCATGCTGATAATGCTCACTTAGAGGTGATATTTTTTAACTTGTGATAATCTCTGGCTGGATTTAATGGCAGGGCCGGTAATCTACTCCACTAGACAGCTAAAGAGCTTTTATGCTACCTATTGGAGCTGCTCATGCCTGTACTTGAGAGGAGAGAAGGGCACACGAGTGCATTCCTCTCCATAAATTAGAAAGCTCATTAAGAAAAAGAGACATCTGAGGATTTTTTTTTTCTCCATCCTCAGAGGGAAAGTATCTGTTTGCTCACATTTCTGATGTCTCACACTGTGTACCGTAGATGAGGGGTGGAGTTGTTGACATAAAGTTTAACTCACTGTTTAATCATTTAAAGGTGTGTAGAAGAAATGGCTGCAAACCTGATATTTTATTTATCTATCATTTTTTTTGTCTGGAATGAGGAAATTCCTAAATCAGTGCTTAAGATCTCTAAAAGTTGGGTTTTATAGAGAAGTTATGAACAGATATTACCTTCCACGTTCATACATTATCATCTGACATCACCATTCAATAGCTGGTATAATAAACAGGAAAATGTTGGCAGCCTAAGAAATTATAAAAAATGTTTGTGCCTTTTGTGGCTGGACTTGTTTTAAGATGGAAAATGCAAACTAATTTGAATATCTTTAATATGAGTTCATTTAAGGAGCTAGCTCCCACAAATAAGATACTATTTGTTCAGAACTTTCCTACAGAAACCCACTTCAAAAGATCCTAACTATCCCTTTAAAGTGACTTTAAATTAGAGAAACGTAAAGTATAAGTTTGGATAAGTGGCTCTGAAGAACACAAGAAAAACATAAAAACAATGAAAAAATAATTGCAATAATTGAGCAGAACAGCAAATTTCATAAAACTCAAGAAGACAGAAATCAAATGTATTGTTTTTAAACATGTTATCTGCCATGCTGTACTTATTTTTTTTTTATAAAATAATGTTTTTATGTGTTAAATAATTTTGTATTTTGTATGAAAAGCTTTGACATTTATATAGTAAATAAATGTATTCTGCTCAGATACTTTTATTGTAATACTTAGTTGTTTTTGCCAGTCAGGCTTCCGGCACACAAAAAAATCAAGCGCATATATGCAAATATCAGTTATGTCATAAATTTCCCCTCTAACAGCAAGCACAGATCCTGCTTGTCAGGCAGGATAAAAAGTGCTTTTATTGATGACGCGTGCACTGTGTGGTGCTATAATTCTCCCAGCAGACGTGAACTGATCCTCGACGACCACCGTCTCCCTCAGCCGCCAGCAGGTGTCTCCCTGGCCCTTCAAAGGCCCGGCGAAGTGGCACAAAGAAGGCTGCACGGTGTTGCTTTAAGCCTTTACAAGCTCGACAAATCCTCAGCTGCTGCTTCCTAACAGGGCCCACTCAGCCCGGCACTGCCTGTCTGACCTTGTGGTTATTGATGAGCGAGTCGACCTGCTCTCTCCGACTCTCTCCTCTCTCCTGCCCTTCCCTTCGCTCTCGCTCCCTCCTTCTCTCCTCGTGTCATTTCTCTTACCTCCAGCAGTGAGTTAAAATGAGGGGAGAGAAAGGTTGGAATGCTGTTCACCTCTTCTTTTTCTTTTTAGTTCAAGACACATTTTCATAAACCCTTTTGATTCTCCTGCCACGTGAGGCTTCAACACCTATATTTACATTTATTTACTTTCTAATTCGATAATTATTATTAAGTTAATGCATTCTCAGTCGGGAAGTAATTTAATTTACAGACTTTTCCTTGTTCTAATTAACACTAGTCCTTTGTTGTATTGCTGGTGACTAACGAGAGCCAATTTCAAGATTAAAACCTGTGATTCTGGGGAGATAATGACAACAAGATGCAATTAAGAGCCTCACCCTATTTACATGCTCTTTCCAGATGTTATCGTTTCATATTTTCTCTGTGCTGTAACCTGTGATCCCATTTGTCGTGATTCAGATTAAAAAATAATTTAAAAAAATACTTGTTTGCCGCTTCTGAGTGTGCAAGGGGGGGAAAATCGGTGCGGTTACGTGCCTTACTTGAGCTTAATTTACTGCAAATTGCACGGCAGGCGTTACACAACAAGTTGAGAGCTGTGGATTCCTGTGCAACAAAAGACACATGGTGTGTGTTTGTGTGTGTGTAGGGGTTGAGAGTAGGAGGAGAGGAGGGACACCCGCTTTCCTCTCCTCTATTCAAGGGGGAGCTAAAATATATGTATTGAGTGGGAGCTGTAATAAAACGAAACGGGTGAGGAGATGCAGGCTGGGAACAAACATGAAAGGCAGTGGAGTATGGCGGCAAGGCGATGGAGCACCACCGGAGGATTGGATGAAATTATCTCTTTATAATCAGGGGGCTTCTGCATGGCTGCCTTCTCCATTGCCCAGTGACAGATGAGGCCTACCTCTTCAAATGGGCTTTTCAGTGTGCTATCAGCCCAACTCTGGGGTGCAACAATATTTTTCTTCTCCCTCCATACAGCTACTTTAAAGCTTTCTATCCAAGTGGTACCCTGAGGAGTCTTTCGTCAACAAGGATCTCATCGAAGAAGTTAAAAAGGGTCACAGTTTTTAATTTGATAGACAAAATGGGGACTGAAATGTTAAATGATAAACACTGTTCCACGCACCCAAACCCCGGATCTCCACTGTTCAAAGCAAGTTTGTAGCTTGTTAGTGTAAGGAGTTCTGCACCGCTGCTCTGCTGGATGAAATAAGAGTGAAATTTAGAGGAGAGCAGACAATGATTAGCTTTATCCCGCCATCGCAGCAGAACAAATGCATCACAAACCCTCTCCGCTGAGCTGTTGACGCACTGGAAAGTGGTAAACTGATTTAATTTATTCCTATAAATGGGTTTTAACCAAAAATGTTGCCCAAGGCTCGTCAAAACACTGCCAACGGATATTTTCCACTTTTTGTGTATTTTATTTACATTGTTTTAGAAACATTGTTCATTAAAATAATTGTTGAGATTTATAACACACAAGTAGAAAATATGAATTTCAACGAATCCACATTTTCCTCACATTTTTATTGTCTGCTGTCAACTGCAAGAAGTGAATGTTTTTATTTGTTTGTGTGTTCATTTTTACACATTTGCCTATCAAATTATCAAAATATTTCATGACCCACTGAATGGATTTTTATGAAACTCTTGAAATGTAATTAACTGATTAACTGGCGAAGTCAACCCAATTCAACAAGGTCACCACACCTAATCAACATGAGCAGATACCAAAAAATACTACAACTCAGTTAAATTTACAAATATTGAGCTGAAGTTTGGGGCGGTAGTAGCTGAGAGTCGTCCTGAACACATGGTTTGAGCACAAACGTATTTCAAAATCACTTGAGATCACACATAACATTAGTTTTAAAGCTATAACTGTCCCTGGATGATCACTGACTGGTTTATTCAACGGTGCAGATTTGGAAGGTGGCTGCTGCAATACAAAGACAGGAAACCATGCTGGCCATCATCCCGACCACACACACACACACACACACACACACACACACACACACACACACACACACACAAACCAACACACATCTTCTCACCTTTCCTTTAGTGCTGGACCAGCATCATGATACCATAACAACACCCTCAGTCACTCCTAATGTGCTTTACAACAACACTACAGGCAGGGTGTTACACCTCTGCAGAGCAGTGCAAAACACCCCCTTACAACACACACACACACACACACACACACACTCACACACACACTCACACAAGCCTCACTGATTGAATGCCACTAAGCCAAGCCCTGCTGACACTATTAAAACAGAACAAGGTGGCCTGAGTGAAGAAACCAGCATCGCTCTCACACCTTATGGGGGACACGCTGCTCAAGGTGATCTCCTCTCTGTGAGTCATGTATGCTAGGTGAATTAGGCAATAAAAGAGTAATCTGTGTCATCATTGACTTGGATTCTACTGTTTGCAGCACTTGCTTAAGGGTGATAAAGACAAGGGGGAGGGGAGGAAGAGAGAGGGGGAGGAAGCATCTCATCACTCTCATGATTTTAATGAGCTTTGATTCCAAGATGCGTCTTGTTTTCTTCCGACTGTCGGCTGAGGCCAGCATGGAAGCTCCCGCTTTAATTATCTTAACATTGTGAAGACTTTTTTTTTGTTTTTTGTATTGAGGGAGGGGTGTTTAGTTTGGAGAGGGCACCTCTAGGACTCCAGGTGTCTGCCTGGTAAGTGGCCAGGCAAGGACAAAGCTGTGTTTGTTGGACGGAGGCAACAAAAAAGGCGAAGAGGATGGAAATGTGTACGAAACGCTGCCACTTCCATTGTAGCTTTGCAGAATGTGCCATAATCCCTCGGCAGGCTCCATCCCGAGCTGGCACGGAGGATAATATGAGCTCCCCCCACCCACCCACCCATTTATTTTTTCTCTTTCTGCTGCTCACACACATATGGACATGCAGCCACTCGAGTGCATGCACACGCTCTCACACCTCCCCACATGGCTCCTTAACAGGCTTGGGGATGGATTTCTTTTATTTAATGTGGTTTGGTCTGCAGATCCAGAGGCAACCATAAGCAAAGGGCGTGCTTCCAATTGTGCCACTCACCCTTACACACACAACCTAATGGGAGCCCTGCTGCGATGGTGGCTCTTCACTGATTTCTCCCCCCTTTTTTTCCCTCTGCCTTTCCCCACATTCCCTCCCTCTCTCCTCCCTTTCCTTTTTCTGTGCCCTCTCACATTTTTATATCACCACAGCTCACTTGAGCAAACCTCCTGGATTCCAGCGAGAGCTCCACGTTGAATACGTACAAATTGTTCAGCCATCAGGCACATCTGCAGCATGATTAGAAAAGCAAAGGAAGCATGGTGGATGAAGCAGGAGGGTGGGGTGGTAGAAGCCACCTCCAGTTCACCCCTCTTTTTCCTCTCCTTCTTTCTAGCAAAAGCAGAAAACAGAGGGTCGGGATCATAGAGGGGCCTAAGCAATCTCCTCTCTAACCAAGTGAAACGTATCACTAAGTCTCAGAGGTTGTCTACAATGAAGAAAAAAAGACAGACACATTGGGACTAGAATCCCTCTTAATCAAAAAAAAAAAAAAAGAAATTCAACCATCCCTCTGCTTCTCCTGTACTATAATACCCTAGGGCCATCCTAAAAACATTTTAGCAATCTTAGCATAATTTCTAGAAAGGTTTTCAACAATGCCTATATGTGGTGCCGTAATGCTGCACAAAATCACAACAGAAAAAGAGAGTGAGACATGGAGTTGATGTTTCAAACTGTAAACACAAGAAAATGTGAAATACAGGAGGAAAAAAACAAACAAAAACGAATAATCTATTTTTTTGTGTGGCCTGATGAGGAAGTGGAACTTCTCCTTTCTGTCACATTAAACTCCTATTGACTGGGAGTCACGTCAGCCCAAATACATCGACATAATAGAGGCTTTCAGAAACAGTATTCACTGAGAGACCCCTGAGGGAAGGATTTTCCTAACAGGGCTCAAATATCAGACTAAAGTTTTAGTCACAAGTGTCATTTAAAACTATTCCTAATTCTCGTAGTTTTTAAATACATACTTGATGAACAATGACAAAGAAACATCAATGATGCTTTTAATTAATCTTTATATATTCAGCTAGCCTCAAAGACACAAGGTCTCATTCTCAAGACAGAACTGTTTCAAGTGAACAAACAAGGATGTAGTTGCAGATGCACTGAATTAATGCGGTGCATTCTGCAGATGAAAAATAAAAGTATCACATGAAACAGAGCAGAATAGTAAAAACAGAAACGGGTCTCAGTGAAGGTTTTTGCTGTAGTTGAGCAACTGGCACCTGCAACAAAAATACAAGCATGTAATCTGTTATGTCTGCTC
>JAVKLF010000047.1:10499569-10509686 GCA_034783495.1 Millerichthys robustus
AATGAGTGCATGAGAGACCAGCTTCTGGGTTGCCAGATAAAAACAAAAATCTATATTTTGTCCCTCAGTATCTGTGCAAACTTTAACCAAATACCCCTTATCTTCCAACACCCTTACTCAGCACATTATGATATTTTGGGTCAAAATACTACATAGTAAAGCAACAGTACAACAATTTATAATGACCCATCTGGCAACCCTGCCTAACATAATACTGTCGCAGTTCCATGTAAATGTGTTTTTTTATATTTATTCACCCCAATAAAAATAGAAAAAACACCAACGTTTCCAGAGACCGGCCCCATGTAAACAGATTCTAAGAGATCTCCCTTTGTACTCGCAGTGTTTATTCTCCACCCGCACTAGCTAAGACTAAGGAAGAGAACAGAGAGTACTCAAGCATGCCCTTCTGACCTCTTACAACCTCCATCAAGTACAACTAGTTCTTCAAGCAAAATAACTGCTTGTACTGTAAGCAGAGATGAATCTATACTGAGTTACATTTAAAAAGCAAAATAAAGGCTTCTTCCTGGGGGCGTTTAGGGAAAAATCTACTGAAGAATCTAATACAGTGCTTGCTCCATGCTTCAAGGAGAAACTGAGAGGGGGGAGTTGTGATGATGCTAGCTGACAGATAGTTTTGCTTCATTCCAACATGGTCATGAAGAAAACTTGCTTGTAACTTGTATTCCAGGAGAAACTTCTGGCTGGAAAGTTTATGTCGGAGGCCGATTAGATCATGTCTTGGCTTGTTCAAAGGCCTCAGATTATTTACATTAATGGATTAAATGGCATCCAAATGAGCACATCATACCATCATTGAGGACAGAACTGGGCATGCCCACAGGTTTGGTACATTCTAGCTGCATAAAAAAAGCTGAACATGATATTCAGACACTTTCTTCATTTATAATGGATCTTAAAATGAGCAATCTGACAAGATTAAGTAAATTCTGGAAACATCAATCTATTGAAACTAAGACAGAGATAAACATATTTCATCTGAATGTGTAGCCATATGACACTACTGTTTCCTGACCTTGAAATAGCTGCCACTTATGAAAAGCTGTTTTGGTACGAGAGACACTGATTATAGCCCATTTCTAGGCCAGCACATAATCAGTGTCCAAGTTCCAAATCAATGACCTACTTCCGAGCACACACACATGTCTAGTGCACATACGCTGTGAGGCAACTTCACTTTTTACCAGCTTAATATGGAGGAAGACAAATAAAATCAAATCATGTGGGCGTTTTTGTTTTGATTAATAAATATATCTGAGTAGTAATATTTGCAGATTCAAATGAGAGCTGGATGATTCCATAACAGCAGGCAGAGCAGTGGAGACACTCCATTGAGCTGCTTGTGGTATTTTGACATGAGCTGGCACCGGGGGGTGGGGGGGGGGGCTGGGGTCACCAGCAGCAGAGCTTCACCAGTTGGAGGAGTCCAGATCTGACGTGGATAAAGTCTGCACTGATTCTCATAACCTCCCACACCATGAGGAAATGTGAGCAGTGGATAGGTTGGTGAGGTCAAAGCTGCACAGAGCATAGCCTCAGCATGGCAGTCCTTAATACAGGGTGGGCTATTTACAGAAACACCCCCACCCACACAAACATACATACTACTGCTCCTTCAGACTTGCCTCTACAACCCCCTTGAGCAGGTCCAACACCGCAGACCTCCATGTACCATGCAAACAGATGGACCGGGGTCTGTCCTTTATTACCATGGAGTTCTTCACCACCAACAGCTCTCCTGATTGTATTTTTTCAAATAAATCTAATTTGACCTGTGAAAGAATCTTTCTATATAAGGCTTGGCAGACATAGAGGCTAAATGAGCTGTCCGTACATACAGATGCTGTGGTCATGCAGTACCACCCAGGACGGGCTGATGACAGAGTCAAACAAAAACTACAAAAAATTCAAAAACCAGGATTTAAAAAGCTTCAATACCATTCGCTCTTGTTGTATACGCAAACAACCAAAATATAGCAGAAATATGATGATTTCGCTCAAATTGGTTGTAACCCGGATATAAAATCAAGACAAATATAAACAAAACCATCGGTGTGTCTACAAAAAGGTACGTCAGGAAATATGCTGAGCTGAGTAAAACTCATAAAAACTATCTTCCAATTTTTGTTATCATTTTTCAGTAAAGTCTGACAGACTTCAGAAGAACGGTGCAAGCTGAGTGAAAACATCAACACAATGGCAGGTATGTTGTTGTTTGCACGTTGGACTGCAGAAACATAAGGAAGAGGCCTAGGGCTCTTACATAGTTTATTGCTATCCTCCATGTCTCTGTGTGTTGTATGAGACTGTTGCTTTCCCTCGGAAGCATTGATCAGCATAATGATTTTTGTTAGAAAAAAAATATATTTTTCCACAATGGACAGCTTTGTTTTGTGCCATACTTGTTATCAGGTTTAGGCAACACAGAAACAGAAAATGAACATGCCAGCGACCAAAGTAATCCCTTTCTTTTTCCTCCAACATCAGGTTTTGTCACTGAATCAGGGCAAAAACCCATTATGACGAGATGATACATAAACAAATCAATTTTTCCCTTTCATGCATGGTTTCACAAAACTATTTCTCAAGCCCAGAGGAACGACCACAAAATTAGTTTGGCTAGGCATGGCTGCTAAGACAGAGAATGGAAGGAACCGCTTGGGAGAGTGATGGCAAAAAAAAAAAAATCAGGTTTCACCAAAGAAAAGAAAGAGAGTTAACAATTCACTCAGGCTTTATCACTGGAGACTAAATGAATGACTTCCTTTCTTTACACAAGTGTCCTGAAAGGTTAAATGGTATTTCCTGCTAACACTTTTTTCCTCAGTTCAACTATAAACATGACCTTATTTGGTTCTTCCACCACTACGGAGCAAACCACAGCAAAGAGTCAAGTAAGGTCAATTCAAGGGGTGAAAGTTCAAGGTCAAAATAAAAAACATAGAACTTTCAGTGAAAATAGACAGAAAATATCAATTTAAAGACAGCTCGAAGCTACTTTGAAAACAATCTGGCAAACTAGCAGGACAATCAACAAAAGAATATTAAGAGCAAATGTCCTGCGCAGGATGCAAGACTTGGAACGTTTTTGGTGAGAAAACCTGAACAAATGGGAATTACAATCACTGAGGAAATTGTCTTTCAGCTGACCTACAACCCCTGAATTACAATCCCAGCATGCATGTTCAGCTATTGACTTTTTGACTCTTTATCAGCACCATAAAATTATGTTAAATTGTATCTGAAGAGGTGAAAAAAAGAGATTATTAGCTGAAAAAAAACTCCATAAACTAGAGGTTGACATATGGCCTGATAGTTTACAATTTAAATGTATTTAAGTTTACACAAATGTGGCAGCCCTGCATTCATTCCAGATGTATTAACACTCTTGACTTAAAAAACACTTTAGCTCACACACAGTAAACGATATGAAATCATTCTTTACCATTTAACAGAAGTGTTTGATTAGAGCATTCATTGAACTCTACACTTTGACACTACAAATCAATTTGATGATTCCATTTACTCTACCATGCAGACATTTGAACCGTTTAAATCGTATAATGATTTAATGCACAGCCAACGGATAGCATAATCATATTGGCACACAAATAACATCCATTAAGGGCTTTAATTATTGTGGTGTACCAGCTAAAGAAGATGCTGTTTAGAGATCTAAGTGTATAAAAGATGGATTAAATCCCCTCTGGTGGTGTTAGCTGAAATATCTGGGTGAGCATTATGAAGTTTTAGTCTACATCTGGTTTATTTTCTTTTAACATTTTACAAAATGAGCAGAAAAAACAAACGTTAAATACAAAAAAAGTGCTTCTTTTTATCTTTCTAGTCTATCAGTTGTCAGCAGGTTTATATTTGTTTTTTCTCTTTAAAAGAATATTGTGAAAAGCTGAAGTCACCAGGGATTTATAACATTTTGCTATAAAGGAACAATTTGGGATCGTTACAGCTTGTACTAAAAAAACAGAAATTTGCTGAACTGTCATTGGCTCTGCTTTACTTTCACTTTTTTGTTGTTGTAATTTTTTTTCTCTGTTGCACTTACATTGTTATACAACTATAAATCATTATTAAATTGTTATTATTGTTGGCTTGCACAGTGCGTTTCTGTATGTGCGTGAGACAGAAAGAAAAAAAAAGGAAGAGAGACAGGGAGAGTGTGTTTACGAAGCCCCAGGAAATACCAGGACAGACATGCTGACTCTCCAGCTCTCCAGGCCCATGTGACTGGAAACACACAGGCCAAAGTGTTTGCATGATTGCCTGGGGGGTGATAAGAACATTTAGTTATAGGAACAAATTTATATTAAAAAAAGAGCTCAGGAACAGAATTTGGCCTACAATTGGAGGTTAGGTCTGCTGATCTCCTGTTATTCTTCGTTTTTTCAGCAATCATGACTTTTGCGTTTCTGTCCCCCGTTGCATACAGGGGTACCATCCTCTGTTGGCTTCCTGGTCTTGTTAGATTAGCATAATGCAGATGCGACTAGAGTGAGTAACCTTGCTGCTGCTCAGCACTATTTACAGCGGTTTACACACAAAAGCTGTGAGAGCTGCAGCA
This sequence comes from Millerichthys robustus, assembly GCA_034783495.1. Taxonomy (NCBI): domain Eukaryota; kingdom Metazoa; phylum Chordata; class Actinopteri; order Cyprinodontiformes; family Rivulidae; genus Millerichthys; species Millerichthys robustus. The sequence continues at coordinate 10,504,173 of JAVKLF010000047.1, forward strand.
CTTGAGAGATTTTCTGTTGCTGCACAGCTTTAATACATCAAAGCATCGCATGCGTCTTTTTACAGTTTTTTAACCTAATATAGCAAAAGCTGAAGATATTCACTATTAGCGGGAGTCCAAAGCAATAAAAAAAATCCCCTTTTCCAAATATTTTTTAAACTGGACAAATAATGAAAACCTGCCATTTCTGCTAACAGGGTAATTAAAAACCCAACAACTGTTAATTATTAAACTTAAAATCTGGATGGCTGCACCATTTGCTCTCTTTGTGTTTGTATCTGGCACACAGCGAGCCATTTGGCAGATCTTTTGTGCTTCTTCTGCTTTGATAGTCTCACATTGTAATTAATCTCTAGCATAGATGCCATCATAAATGTCATTAAATGTGGTGTCCAGCAAAAGGTGTGAGCAGCCAGTCTGAATAATTGATTCCTCCTGTTCATGCTGAGGGGACTCCTCTGATCACAGCCCAGCCTGGTAACACGCTCTGATATGATTGGCTAAAGCAAGGTCAGTGTCTTAAGAGACCTCACTCTAATATCCAGTAGCAATTAGTGGCTGCTGCGTGGGGGTTTGCACATGCTACTATGTGTTAGGGGAGCAGGAGTGACCACAGGCAGAGATTTAATGTGGAGTTTGTGCACACTTTCATCAGGCCAAATGGAGCACAAAGACAACACAATGATCACATGACTACATGGGAGACTGATTTCAAAGGAAGATGTGTTACAAAACTGATTTATACAAACAACATAAGAGGAGCATACAACCCCCACTCCTCCTACTTCATAAAGTAAAATTCTTCTTTAGGTGATTTTTAAGGAAAGGGCTGCATATCTGCTAAAGCAGTTTTTAGCATTTAATATCGTTTCAGACTGTGTCAACATATAAAAACACTTTTGACTAAAGCCTAGAACAGAGGGAGTGTATATATTCACTGAGAACAATCCTCCTACAAGCTAAAAATGCAGACTTGGGAACAGGAAGCCCACTTTTTTTCCCCCACATTTCAAGCACGTTGCATTAATACAAATGAATCAAGTTCATTGGATAGAAATAGCGACGTTATGTAGAATAAAATGTTTATGACTCAAAGCCTTGTAAAATTGTATTCCCTTTTCTGACAAAATCCCTAAACTGTAGTGAAATCCACGTTGGTGCAAGTGAGATGAAAACAATTTCCCATAAGATGACGGGCATTTAACATCCTCCCTTTGAGGACCCACTCCATGAGGGAGTGAAGGGAAAACTGACACCCCCCACCCCCATATGCATGAAAGCGTCAGTAAAAAACGGTGCTGTCTCCATCTAAACACAAAGACAACAAAAGAGTCAAACACGGAGTTCTAGTAAAATGGCCGAGAGATGGACAGTGAACAAGCCCCAGCGTCTACTCCTCATGAGTCAATCCATTGTGAGGCACGCAGCACACAAGTCGAGTTCCCAGTGAATCAGAGCAGTCAGCTGCCATCCACCACCTCAAGGCACAGGGCCAGTCTAGCACAGGACTGCAGACATGTGACCAGCTGTCTCACACAACCACAGTTACTGCACTTAGACGGGAGACGTGGACAATAAGCTCTCAGATAAGTCTCTGTAAGAAATATTGGCGCAGGTTCTCTCAGTTTGTTCAGCTCAAATAGATAATGTACTGCTGTGATATAAGGACCGAGGTAGCAGGTGTTTGTAAATCTATAGATAACTGTGACTCGTGATTTACAGTCTGCTGTCAGGAGGGTGCACTGACATCAATACTGCAGCAGGAGTTTGTCTGAGGCATAGCTGAGGACACCAAAATACCCCACTCCCCTTGTGCCTTCTGACAGCGATGTACTACTCCACACGTACAGCTGTCTAAACATTGCTTTTCCCGTATTCTCCTCTTCATCTAGCCATTACTCTCCTGCTCTCGGGTCTTTTCTGTCTAAGAGCAAGCTTATGGCCACTAACCAGCATGAGTTTAGGAGGATCAAATGTTCAAACGGCCCAACCGGAGACGTCCACATTTGGCACGCTGCGGTCATGTCGGTAACACAAAGCAAATCAGTCTAAGGCTGGGAATAGTTCACCTTCTAATGTCCAGCCACACACCTGCACTCCTAATTATCTTGCAGCTAAGTTAATAACGTTTTCTCATTATATCACTGCACGTGATTAGGTTTTTTAAGATAGTATATGCAGGAATGCAGACGAAAGAAATAACAGAGCCACAAGAAGTCCTCTTTCTGTACTTCAATCTGGGTTAGCTTGATACCTCTATGCAGAGTCCCCAGGTGCATGATTGTTATATAGACACCATGCTCCCTGCGTCCCTCAGTCTTACTCCATCTTTCCCTACAAAGCACAAACTTCACCGTCAATCGCACTTACGTCCTGCTATCATCTTCATCAGCCATTAAGGGAGGGGCGAAGAAGCCGATAAGACAGCTGTTTTGGCTTGATGAACCATCCTGTTTAACCAGTCAGCTACACCATCATCATCATCATCGAGTTTTAGAGCTTGCTTTAAAAACCAAATGAACCAGTGTCAAAAATGCCAAAGCTTTTGAAAGTATCAGCTTTTCAGAGACAAAACTCTAAAATCAATATTACTCAAACTTGATTTAATACAAGACCAGGGAATTTATTTAGGTAAGCAGAGGCAACATTTATTTAATAAAAACCACCTGTGACACAACATGATATAAGTTGTAGTACAATTATTTTAGACTTTTAGAAAAGACTGTAAGTATATTAATCACACACAAACAGAATTCAGCATCTATTTTTTGAGGTTTTGAGATCATACAGCCTCTGTCTGCAATAAGTTCATTTTCAAAATGAACAAGTATTTTACTTGTCAAAGATTAAACAGGCTGAGTCTCAACTGCAGCAAAGAGGGTCTGGGCTTGTATTTGTCATCCTGCTGTAACTACATCTCAAAACTGACCCACTTCAATGGCAGTCAGAGCAGCTGATGTGCTAATTCAAGGCCATGAAGCACTGCTGCTATCATCTTTACGTTAACTTTAACATTTAAAAGATTTGGTGTGGAGCACAGATATACAGCCACAGAAAAATGCACCTCTATAAGGAGTCTTCAGTAAATGCTTTCACTGGAAAAGAGAAATTTAATACTATATTAACATTAAGTAGAAGAAAGTTTATTGTGGTCAGATTTTAAGAAGCAGAAGTGAGGTAAATCTTTCTCCAGCCAATATCTCAATGCCAAGTATTTTTTTTAAACATATTACAGGCACTCATTAATTAATGTGTTGCCTCATGAAGCATAGCTGTTTGAGGCCATTCATCATGTGCAGGAAATTGACAAGTTATCCGTGGATGATATGTCGGAGGGAGATCAGTTTTGATTTTGCATCAAAGGAATCAAGCACTACTTCATTTGTTTAATGATCATCACTTTCTTTCCAGTCTCTTTTGTGTGCACTGAGCTGATAGCTTAGACAAAGGATACAAAAGGTTCGATTTTAACAGGGTCACAGTGCACTTGGGAAGTTCATCTTGAAGCCAAGTGTTGCTTAATGGTTTCCTCCGGGTGTACATCAAGTCAGAGCATCAGAGGATGCAGCGGAGAACATCTGTCCTGAATATACAGGCACTTTGTTCCGCACAGTCACCCTGTCAGTCAATCATGTACTGGCATGTCACTGACATATTACCAGTGGTTACACGACCACCTCTGAGGACTCACTCCAACACTGGTTTGAGGTAGATTTGCGAGCATCTGCCCCGTGCATCTACATTTCTACGTGTCTACAGAAAAACAGAGATGACAGCACATCTATTTTTAGTTAGGTACACTAAGTTCTGCTGCTGTGTTGTTGTTGCTTTATACCTAGGACAGCCAGCCGGGTCATACACAACCGAGTACACTGGGATAGCGCCAGGCTGTGCTCTCTGACCCTCACCCTCTGGCTCCAGTAGGAGAGGCTTACAAGAATCTTGGGTGGTAGTTAGGGAGGACTATCTGCAAAAAAAATGCTTTCTTGACAGGTTCCTTGTTCATCCACCTCTTTTTCCTCTCCAGTGACTAATGGGCTAATAATTCAACTGTCACACTGGCACATTATCCTGTGCTTTCTCATGGGAATACTACCCTTGAAGCATCTCTGCTCCGAAACAGATTCCTGAACTTGCGAGGCATTCTGAAGAATATAAACACGGTAAACTCACACTGCTGTAAAGTTGTGAGGAAATCCCGCAGCAAGAAGGAAACTTTTATCTCTTTGTGTCTAGTTACTCATACAGCTCTGTGTGATGCATTCTTTAATCTGATGAAGCACAAACAATATATTTTTGATCTACGAAGTGCGTGTCTGTAATTTCACCACGAGTTTCATTTCCAAAGATGTCCTAACATACAGCATTTTTGTTATATTTAATAAATAAATAAATAATTTTTTTTTTTCAAATGTATGATACCCCTTAGAAAATCAGCTTTCATAAACACCCATGTATAGCTACTAAAATAGTCCCATCACACTCAGTTTAACAGCTTGTCATTCAGAGATCTGGGTGTTTGGAATAAACAACAAATTAAACACATTACGCGCTTGTTTAATAAGCTTCTACTCGACTTCACACTGTCCAGGGTAACAAGGGAGTCGAGAGTATCGAGTGTGAAAGACTTGCAAGTGTTAATTTGGCTACTTTAAATAAAAAAAAAAAAAACGGGTATAAGAATTCATACTAAAACATAACAAATAGTCTGTTATAGACTTGAATGCTTTGAAACCTGGTGTTAGGTGGCAAACTCTGCTCCTTTTGTTTTCCTGAGCAGAGGAGGTGGACATGTGGCTGGGACTCAGGGGCCAGGCCCTCCATCCTTCCTGTTCAGTTACCAGAGGCCTCCCACTTATCAGTTCCAGATCTCACAAGAACAGAGAGAAAAAGAGACCACTGACAGGAAGGGGATTTTTTTCTCTCCCCCTGCTTCCTTTAGAGAAGTTAACAGAATGTCTGCACCTTCACATTTCACAGAGGAAAGCAGTTACTCATTAGGGCTTGCACTGGAGCTACAACCTGGCAATCTTTAGCTATCTCTGAAATAAAACCTGAAAACTGATTCATCATCAAACAGCAAGTTATGTATTAGAGGGAAAAAAGACACTAAATGTTTGCAACTTTTAAAAAAAAAATTGCATTATAACTCATAGCTGCAGCCTTTAACACAAATCTTTAGCTACCAGTTTCTTTTCACTGTAAGTGAAAATCTGCCACTGACGGTGAGAGAACGACTTTGAAGCACTCCTGTCATGTCCCTGTTCGTGTCACATCCCCGTCTGCTTTGCTTGCTATCACTGTCTACCTCGCATGGCATTTCCACAATAATCACTTTGGTTTATCCCACTCAGCTGTGTGGCAGGCAGATGTTTGTCAGGGCACCATCTTTCTCAGCATTCGCACAGCTCTAATCAAGATTAACCCCTCTTATCTGTTCACTGAGTGTGTGTGTGTGTGTGTGTGTGTGTGTGTGTGTGTGTGTGTGTGTGTGTGTGTGTGTGTGTGTGTGTG
>JAVKLF010000047.1:10509786-10529226 GCA_034783495.1 Millerichthys robustus
TGTGTGTGTGTGTGTGTGTGTGTGTGTGTGTGTGTGTGTGTGTGTGTGTGTGTGTGTGTGTGTGTGTGTGTGTCCTGGATGTCCTAATTCCTAATCCATGACAGTATTGTATAATACAGTGAACAATCCTATTACATTCCATTTTCTCTAAATATTTTCTCTATTTCAGTTGAACATACACTGCATATTGCAGCTTGTTAATAAAAGCAGTAGTCATGACCGTGTGTGTGTGTGTGTGTGTGTGTGTGTGTGTGTGTGTGTGTGCAGGCCTGGAACATAAGCACTTTGTTACTCGGCACCCCCACCCCCCAGGAGCCCCTGATGAAATCAACATGTTCTGGTAACAGTCGACACTGGCCACACACAAACTGCAGCCATCACATGTTTAACAAAGACGTTAGAGTATGGGGGAGGAAAGACAGTGTCAGAGCAGACGAAGCTGTAAACTTTGTCCATGTTTACAAGTGAATGATCTCCGGAAACGTTGGTGTTTTCCAATGACTGCGGAAAAGTTACATGTTTATCTAGGTGACGCATAGTAATACAGCCCTCTGCTATCCGCCATTGTTACTGTTGTTCATCTATCCCACGTTCCCAAAAACCTCAACTTTCAGACATGAAATCAAAAAGCTTCAGTGTCTGAGGAAACGGCTGCTGTTGTGTACACAAATGACTGAAACGCAATAAAAATGCTATGGCTTCTTCTAAAAACATTGTTGAGTAAACAGGGCCTTAATAGTTAAACAATAGAGTCAAAACTCCAGAGCATTTACAAAGATTTACATATTTTACTATTCACTTGTCATTCGTTCCCATCATTTCATACAAACTGTCTTAAAATACAAATACACTATAAAAACAAACACTGGATGTGCTGCCATTTCCCTATTTCTAACTATAGACACTGTCTTAGATGAGGAATATAGTACCTAATAATCAATTTCTGCACAAAATACTTACAAAATACAACGCTACACTATCACTTATTCATCCCCATTATCAGCCACAGCACGGTGTTAACTATTTTTATGGAGAGTACACAACTAAATAATCTTTATTTGCCATAGCACACATATGTTGTGTACGCTAGCTATAATTATAGCTTGAGGCCATACAGTGTAAAACTAAAACTACATATTGCATCAGCACCAGCTTTCACAACTGTAATAAATTATTTCATTGTCATTCAGTAGCAAAAATGGCTAGCTTTTAGGCAATAAACTTCAGTTCTGATGTTTAATTTGAGAGCACAAATTTAAATGAATGAGTGCACAATATAATCTCTCTGACCTCAGCTGGGCCTTAGACATTGAATACATACTGTAAACATCAACTAAAAAGACTTACCTGTGATGTTTTCAAGCCTTGATTTGTCCCCAGTAGGGACCCCCCCACCCATTCAAACACCAAGTGGAAAAACACTCCAGCACCTCACAATTTCTGGCCCTGGGAAAAAAAAAATCAGAGGAAGACATCAATCATTGCTACTTTATTCACCAATCTCCAAACACTAAAATATTACATTTGCATATTTCCCCTGAAAATCAAGCCCACTCAGTGACTTCACTTCTTACAAATTCCTTTGGGTTTTTGAGCGGCTTCCATCTGCGCCTGTGATACTCTTCTACCCTGCACGGATAAGCTCCTTCACGCTCTCGTGCCCACGAAGGACAAATCAAAAGAGCAGTCGATACTTCACATGATCGGCGTGCCATCATAAACATCCACCACAGGATAAGTTCACTGTTCACTGGCACAGTCACAATTCACTCCCGGTTGACAGAGAAGCCCAATAAAACAAGTAATTGCTACAGCTAACCACTTTGCCAGACTAAAAGGGCTTTTAGCATTTGGACTCAAATCACCATGCTACTCACACAAAGGGTAAATGATCAGATATAATCTAGTTAGGGTGTGAATTAACCAGAGTATACCATAGCTCTAAAATCAAAACGATGTTGTTAACGTGAACTGAGAAGAAATAAAACTGGATGTCAAAATTTCCAAGTTCAGAATAATACCAATGATTATTTTGGAGCCATAAATTGACAGTGTTTTATTGGTGTTTGATCTGGCTCATAAATAAGTATTTGTGAGTAATAAACACTTCTCTAATCAGTGTGAATATCATTTTTAGCAGTCATTTGCTTAGTGAGATAACATTCCAACCATTGGTATCCTGAGCCAGAACTCCTCTGGTTTCTCCTGATCTCATTCTCAAGTTGAAATGACAAGGTTAATGTTCCAAATATAAAAACTGTCTAAACAACAAGGTGTATTTTCACATTCGGAAAGAGAGGGCGGTCCCCTCGCGCCTTGTGCTTTTTTTAATCCTCTTTCCTTATGACTGGAAGATTTTTCAAGCTGCATTTCTCCCCTGCTGGAAGTGGCGCTCTATGAAAAGAGAAAGTGAAGGAGTGCTGGCGGCTCAATGGGTCGACTGAGAAGAGGGGTAGGAGGGGGCTAGTGCTGGGTGCCTCCTTTTTAAAGCCAGATTCTCCCCCGATACCTCTATGCTATTCATCAACAGCTTTTCCAGGGCTGCGAAAAATCAATGTGCTCTGCACTGCAAACAGTTCATAATGACGGGGGATGGAGGGGAAAAAAGCCCAACTGCAACAGAATTGATTTGTTTAAGTACAATAACACGGCTCTGCAGCGCGGCGAGGAGGAGGCTCGAGCACCCAGACAAAGACTGACTGGCAGTATGAAACCACAAGCAGTAATTGATAAACTGCTGGCAAAGTGCAAATCTGAACTACATAGGCCTGTTATCTAATTAAAGGAGGTTTTCTGTAAATTACCACCTAACAGAGGAAAAAACCCACTGAGTCGCAAGTGTGTAATTGACCTGCCGGTCCACTTGGAGAGATCGTTTTTTTTATACTTATTTCATGTCACCTATGCATGAAAATTATACGTGAGCACATAGCAACTTGTATTTGAGAGTTTGCAGATATGTTTTTGCTCCTCAAAGTCTGCAGGTCATTGTGTAGGAAGAGGTTTTTACTTTCTACTTGTTTCATTTTGTTTGGTTAAATTTGCAACAAGTCTTTGTAACAACAACAACAAAGACTACAACAACAAAAGACTTTGTAAATAATTCAGCACTGTTGTTCCTCCTGAAGTTAGGCGTTGCTTCAGGCAAGACAACGTGTGATACAGATATGATACTTTGTATGCTGGACTGGCAGCTCTGCTACGCATTTTAGTTTGATTCTGGACTGACACTGTAACTCAGACTTAAGGTACTGTTATGAGTTTATCTGACGTTTCCACCAAATTGATAAATGTCTTTTGATGGATGTTATTGTGTTTTCACACCCAGTCCCTCGAACTGTTTGTGTATTCTCCAACAAACAGGCTCAAATCATGGATAAGCACACAAAAGATTTGCTTACTTAGGATTTTTTTTAAACTCAGCTCAAGCACACACAGCAATGTTTGTCTAATCAAGTTCTCAAAGTGTTTAAAAGATAATACTTGGCTTCTCTTATGAAAAAGCAAGGTTTTTCTCCTGAAACTGCAAATACCTGAGGTCTGGAATAAGTCGTGTCAAGACAGACTTTCACAATAAAACATTTTTCCCTGCCTCTTTAAAGCTGGCCGCAGAGGTGCATTTGTCATTGTTATTATTCCTTCTGAGAGGGCCTCACAGGTTTAATTGGGTCCTCATGGAGTCAAACTCCCCTCTATTGCTGCAGCCACCAAAGCTGGACAGGCTCATTCCTCCTTGCCAGCAGCAGGTTTTTGCTGGCTGCATGTCACTCTGTGCAAAGTGGCCACGGATCCAGCTGGTGAGCTGGCCGGCTGGATAATAGCATGAGAGGGACACCTGGGGAGAAACTCTTACCTGGCTCTGCTTTTTCTGCTGTGGGGAGAGCCCTCCAGAGCTATAGGGTGTCCATCTAATCGGCCGACTCACATGGTCCATTATACTCAATAGGCTCGGTTAGTATTTTGACTAGGAAATACAGCAGGATTTGAAAGCACATGTTGCAAAATAGATTGTAATGAAACATATAACCTCTCTAGCAGTGCTACCTTTTCTGGAGAGTAGTTTTCTTGTGATTTGTTTTAAATTTGTTTTAAGACAAAGAAATAACACTTAGGATTTTGATGACTGAGTCTACACCAACAGGCTTGTTTTTTTATGAAAGGCAAAGGACCCTTGAAACATACAGCCACAAGCATGGTTAACCTATTTACATTTAGAAGATGCCAAACAAGTCTGTTCGTCATCAAATGCAAGGTGAGTTGTGTGTGTGTGTGTACTGCTATACTATGCTCAACCAAAGGTTGCAGTGAGCTCTAATATTAAATCAATATTATAATGCGCAGCTAATATGTGCAGCATGTTATTCACTCAGTGCTCATATCTGCAGAGAAGATACGAGAGTAGTGCTGCAACAATTAGTTGACACAATCAATTACGTTGATTTTAAAAAGTGGTTATTATAAATTGATGCTTCGTATATTTTTACCACGTAAACGTTATTTTCTAACTGCAGTGCATATGAACTCCTGGGGACAAAATGGCCTCTACTGTCTGTAGTTGCACCATTTGCAAATGAAGAGCGTGCTGGCCTGCAATGTTGCAGCACAATGGCAGTAAAAACTTAAACACCTGAAATCAAACACACTGGTGCCATGAGAATGGGTACATTTCAGAAAGTTAGCTTGTGCTTCAGGCTGGTCCATATAAATCTTGTTTTCAGTGACTGACCACTTTGTGCTGAAGCCAACAATTTATATTTTTGTTAGCTTATCAGAAAACAGTGTGTCTTGGAAGCAGCTGCTATCAGTTCTGTTCACTTAAGCTAATGCATTAGAGACCCTCTTAGTAAATCACTGAATAGTAGTAGCAGTCCATTTTCTCTTGTATTTTGACTTATTTTTTTGGCGCCAAAGTCTTATTTTGAACTTTTGACTGCCAGATACAGCAGGATTTCAAACAGGATGGACTATTTTTGTACTTGCTTGCACATGAATGTCACTTTAACCAAAATCCTTCTTTAGTTAAGTTTTGAACATGCAGAGCTACGTCTCATTCTAGAGGAGAGGCTACTATTTAGAGTTATTTGCACATTAGCTGTTTGTTTAAAGACTACTTACACTTTAATTTGTATTATTTAATTTCATTTTTGTTATGATCACATGTAAGTTTTATGGGTCATTATTTTAATCTGCTATGGAAGCTTTTTTATGTTAGACTGGATAACAGGGTGACATTCACAGGTGTGGCCAGGTGAGATGAGATGTGCACTGAAGCTGGAACAGGAAGGGCCCCCACGGGAAGCATAGATGGAGGGTGTGACAGAAATAACCATGACAAATCAGCAAAGTGAAAAAAATCCAGAGATAAGTCAACTATCATAATAATCGTTAGGTGCAGCCCTATACGTGTGAATGCTAAGGTGACTACCTTCAGCAGTAATTTAACATTTTTTGTGAAGATATTCATTTTGCGTACCCTAAAGATGTAAACAGATTTTCTCACAGCCTTTAGCTGAACATGAGAAAACTATTATATTCATTTTAATGATAATTCTTTTATGTTTAAAAAGAGTCTCATGAGGTGATACATTGAATAGAAAACTTTGCCATCTGACACTGCAGGTAAATAAAAGATCCTATATATGGACATACAGTTTAAATCCATTAGACAATCAGATGCATGTAAAGTACATCACTGCAGCACTGTAGAGATGATTACAAGTTAACAGATAATGGTTTCCAGCGTAATACATTTAGAGGGCATGAGACTCAGCAGTTAGCTCCCCAATCTTCACTCTCAACTGATTAACACAAATGTGGGCGCCTAGTTAACCACCGCTGCAGTAATTACTGTATGTGGAACATCACACACATACATCATGCTACAATACACTAAGGTACTCAAGTGCAAAAAAGGTGCAGTTGTATACATGTTGTGTGCCACCAGAGCCACATCACAGCAACCACCAATTACATGTTTTATTTATGTAAATGCAGGTAATTTACTTCCTGCTGTGCATGACTTTGCAGAGTGCTCGCCCTCTAGCATCAGCTGTTTGTTTTGAAGATTGACTGAACACGTGAATTGAAATGATCCAAAGTAGGTTTTCCTTCCAATTGAGAATAATAACACACCCTGGAACGAATTGTTATTTCATTCAGTGTTATTATTTCTGATAGAAGTGGCAGTCCAAATCACGAGAAGAGGACCCAAATCGTATAAAAAGCAGAGTTTTGCTTTAAATTACTGTGTTTTCCTAGTTCTAAAGAGGGAGCTTATGCTCATGAGTCCTGCATGAATTGATGGCTTCAATATTGTTTCTCCTCCTACTCTTCTCTCTATAGTATATCTTGTTTCAAAAGCAAGAGCAGCCCGAGAGGGTGCTTGTATTTTTCTTCCTTTGTTTCCAGTGCTTCCCTATCAGAGCGAGAAGGTGGTAGCAACTCCCACGAGGGAGATAGACATAGAGGTGTATAGACTGCTGGCAGAGCGCTGAAGCACAGAAAAGCTGCACCGTCTGACCGTAGATAAAAAAAAATGATGCCCCATTCCTTCCCGTTTCTGCAGCAAAAGATTCCTCTTGAGTCACCTGGATTTTTTCTATTTACTATTTCACTAACTTAAAGAGCTGAGAAGAGTTTAGCATAAATTAAGGAAGACAGGCAAATAAAGAGAAACAAGCAGAGTCTTTCAACAAGCAGCAAAGTAGACGGTGTAATGAACTCAGATAAGTCCAAAGAAATAACCTGTATTTGCATTTTCAACCCCATTCGTCATCTTTCCTTCTTATTACTACCTCCTCTGTCTTGTAATGAGGGAAAAGAAACAGCAATGTAAAAGAAGAAAGGGGGATAACCGACGTAAACACAGAGGAATCCAGGGAGTAAAAAGAGAACATTACTACTGGGAGGAAATGATTAAAGGCTGAGATGAACACAATCTGCTAGTTCCAGAGGAATGCTGAAGGAATTTCCAAATCCAATAGGCATCACAGAAACCAGCCTCTCTACCCTATTCAACCATGACTATGCCAACTGAAGCCTATTTCCTACATTTGCCCCTTAATGCACTCTTTGGGCAAGAGTATTTCTTGCACATACAATCAGAACCCTGGCAAGAATATTAACTTTTAATAACATTGCTACCTTCTAACTAGAGTAAATTAGACAGAATTGGCACAAAAGTGGATACAAAGTTGTACATCCATGAGTCTTTATGGTTTTGGTTGTTGCAGCTAATCAAGTATAACAGCTTTAAGGTTAACTCAGTTGGTAGAAAGTCTTGAGGCAAAATGGGCAAAGAGAAAGAAAAACAAGAGCATCAATAATGAAGTGAAGGAGACGGCGGGAAGAAAACAAAGCTGTGCCTAACAAATGAGAAAACAGGCAGAGCATCTCATTGCAAGAATGCTAACGACAATCAATTAGCAATTCCTCATGATCTTCAGTGCGGCGGAGTATAAGGTGTCTTAATGAGTCCCATTTCCATTAGCTGTTCAACTCGAGAGGCATAAGGAGGAGGCTGCATCCACCAGCTCCATCTCAATGCCTAATGACTGCGAGAGTGGATTACACCATCAATTCCTCGCTTCTCTTTGTTTATCCCTTGTGTAAATAATGGTCAACCATTACAATGCATTAAGTGGGCCACTCTACATGCAGCAACTCTGAGGGAGAAACAGGAGCACAAGTGCTTCGAAGGCATCCACCAGTGATCTCCAGGAAATCGGATATTACCAACCACACTGTGTGGTGAGCGAACACAAGGGGCTTGATAAATGTTTGGTTCTACTGGGAAATATGACTAGTATGTAAATGTGGGGGAAAAGATAATGATTGTAACAACCTGACAAGGCAACAATCTTTTATTAATGAGTCCCTCCAATGAAACTGAGTCTCTTTTATCAATAAAGATTTTTAGTTACATAAAATGTGGGTGACTCTTTTCCACGTTTCCACTCCTTTCCACTTGTAAAGTCGATGGACCACACACTGAATCGAAGTAAGGAAGGGTACATTATGAGTCTCACCTTTAATACACCATGATCCTTTTGGTATATCAAACATTCCAACTGTAATATGATATTTTACAAACCTTTTAATGAAAAACATAAAAAAACAAGTCCCAGTAACTTAAAGAAGGTAATGCATTGAATTTGCACAAGAAAAGTAGGCACATTAAAGTTTATAATACAACTAATCCAAACCTAACAGTGCCATAAATAGAGTAAAAAGACAATTCGTTGTCATCATTAAAAAAATTAGATTTCGAAAACTCTTTTTTTTAACAGGTAAATTAGAAACAAAATGCTGACAAGGACACTGACAAAAGCAAAGATGGAATTTAGGTGGCATTACAGAGACTTAAAGTCAGCTTAGGAATCAGGCTGAGGTGGGTTTAGATGATTTGATAGTCCTTGATCTTCAAAGGAACAGGAAAGTGCAAAAAGGGGTTTAGTTACTGGAGCTTTTCACTTTTAAGACACCAGGTCAAAAAGTAAATAGGGACTAACTTGAAGTAAAATGTACTTGTGATTTATAATGTTGACTACGACTGTTTCTGGAATAATTTCTCAAAGTCTTTTCACAACAAGCTAAGAGAAAATGATCTACATTACATTACTTAATGATTTCACTGAACAAGATTACCAGAAGGTAACATTCTGAAAAGGAAATTTTCATGAAGTTCACATTAAAGAACTGTAGTCATTCAAAATGGATGGATTTGAGTTTTAGTAAACAACACTATAAGAAGTTATATGCCTTGAATTGTACCTAGCAGTTGCAATACTTTCCCCCTGGGTTGTACCAATCGATATTTCACCCAAGGCTCCATCACTCCATTTCTATTTTGCACTCTCTTTCTGACACTCTGGTTTCTCTCTTGTCACAGTGCTGGACAGGATGAAAATTAAATGCATCAGCAGAAAAACACACAAGTGGAAATGATCTCTCTGCTTCGGCCGCTCGGGTCATGAATTCAGCTAACTGTGCTTATCACTGGCTGCAGCTATTAGTCTTAATAGCTGCAGTGACAACCCGCCTTCAGAGGAGATGAGCTCTTTCCCAGGGCTCACCAAAGACATGTGATTCTCATCTGCGATCTCTTCATGTGTCATAGCAAAGGCAAGGCCACCTGAGAAATGTCTGACAGGTCATTGGAGTAAAACATCAGAGTCAGGCTAGTATTACGTACACCAGAGATGCATGTTTATACGCACTCAGCATCAGTCGAGAGCAAATTAGGAATTCAATCAACTGAGCATCTCAGTTAACCTTTTCAATGGTGTTTTAGAAAGATGGAAAGGCTCCAAACAATTGTGTTAGTTATGTGGCATGAACTGTATACTTGTAAATATGGCTCTGCAGACTTTTCTACTGCTCCAATTCAAGACTATTCAAAGACATGCAAGATAATACTTGTATATAACCATTTCACAAAACCCCTTTCAGTTTTTCTGAATTATAGCTTTAATTTCAGCATAGGGAAGTATGTAAGATGTATCTTTGTAGCACATAATTTCAGTTCACACTTACTATTCCTGTTATTGGCTTTAAGAGCCACAGGTTACATAATGTATGTAAAAAGAAAGTATTTGTTAACCTCATTTGTCAGCCTTGAAAGGCTTCAATAAGTTTTCAATCATTACTTCTAAACAAATACATCTTCTACTGCATTCTCCCCACAGTCAAAAGTGTTTATTTCACTCAGCGTCAGAGGAAACATTTCTGCGGCCAAGGCGTGTATTCGTGACATAATGTCATACTGAGAAAAAATAATTTACTTTCTATCTGAACTTTCTGTTGCAAGTCAGGGAGCCACTCAGAGCTGCCAATGAATTGGACACCCAGCACTGCCATGCTGAGGGGACGTAGCGGCAAAGTGAAAGTGTCAAGTTAGGCAGCTTACAAAGTAAAACCACATGAAAGAAGAAAAAGAAGTCAGACAGCGTCAACTCCCCTGCATAGGAGGAATATTACTGAACAGCTTCTCGCTGCCCTTTAACATGAAGCCACACAATCAGTGTTTTGAAAACAAATGTCAGGACGTCTTTCTAGGAAGAATGCTTTCCCATGAGCCAGAACCATTCTCCACCACTTTACTCCTTCACATACAACCAGACTTGTGACTGGGACCATGTCAACATGCTGCTCTGTTTAGAAGGAGGATGGGTGGGGTGGTGGGGGGGAGGGTTACTTTGATCCACTTTGAGGCATGCCTTCCTTTACTGTCGAGAGGTGGTTAAGGTTTGAAATGGGAGGAGAGATACTTATATAGCAAAGCTCGTGTTAATGCTTTGTAATAGAGGCATTCCAAGCCCTCCAAAATGACAGCATAATATTTAGAGAAGTTTAAAGGCTCAAAAAGCAAAACCTCAAAAACAATGACGGTTGATGAGACAGACACTGTGGCGAGTTCATATCATTGCTGAGAGATGACATTATTTTACAAATATTAGGGGCAGAGATATTGGGCAGAACAGGCTGTAACTGCAGATATTTCAGTGTAGAACAATGGAAGTCTGTCCTGACTTCTAGACTGAACAATGGCAGGATGACATGGAGCCTGACAGGGACACCCACGACTGCAGGATCTGTGCTGCAGACAGGAGAGGGGCTTTCACATAACAACGCTGCCAAAAAACAACTCCTCATCTTCCTTTTTTTCCTTACTCCATCATCTTTTTATGGGACCTGGCACCTCTGGTTTCCATAAGTCATAAGTAACTTTGATCACCACCCTTAACATAACTTTTAGGAGAGAAAAGAACCAGTTATTGCTCAGCAATTGGCCACAAAGAAAATAAACCTTCACTGAAATGCATCAATAGTTCTGATCCAAATCCTTCCAGAATTCAAGCAACAGAAAAGCCCTATTTTAATTCATTACTGTAGCAACGGCTCTGATTGGTCAAATAACTGGAATAATGTGAGGCAACTGCTCATTCTCTGAGGCATGTCAAATGAGTCACTCGGTAGACATTATGGCAATGTCTTTCATTTTTAATTAATAACAAAAGCATGGACTACAAACAAGATGATTCAGGCAGTTAACTTTAAAAATCTTTGCCATGGTCAATAAGATAGATAACACAGAAGGAAAGAGAAAAGCCCAAAAAGAGTTGACCGGTGTATTTAAAACAGATAATTTAAAACAGACACAAAACAGACACAATATAGGACTCAAAAATGAAATATCACTGTGAAACAATGGAGACTTTAGAATACTATTTCTATTCATTTAACCATTTAAGAGCCAATTCACACTGTTCAATAGGAAGGTTCTGTGAATGTTTAGGTGTGAAATTCTGTATAAGGATTTTTTTCCCCCTCAAACTGTGTTATAGTTAAGATTTAAAGTACTGGATGTTTATTGACAAAAGCATTTTCACTTGTTGCTAAAGTCAAATCAAAGACCCAAACCACCTCAACTGACTCATTTTGATGTGAAGGAGCAGCGGCTGTACTCCAAGCTCCCCCATGATGATAAAAGTCCTCATCCCATTTCTAAGTCTGAGCCCGGTCACCCTTAGAAAGAGGCTCATTTTGGCTACTTGTATCTTGGATCTTGTCTGTCAGGTCATGATCCCAAACTCACAACCATAGGTGAGGGTTGGAATGTGGACAGACCAGTAAATCAAAAACTTTGTCTTTCATTTCAACACTTTCTTTACCAGAACCAACCAAAACAGCACTCTCATTACTGAGGATGAGGCCCCAATTTGTTGATCTATCTCCCACTCTATCACTAAGGAACAAGACACCTAGATACTTTAACTCCTCCACCTGAGGCAAAGACTCCCTTGGACCCAGAGGGGGAATTCCATTTAATGAAAATGATGAAAAAGCATTTTTTACGGTTATAGCTTTAAAATCTGAGATTTTCAGTGTAAATAAGTAAAATTAAAGTATTTTTAAGAATTTTTTTTAATAACAGATCAATTATTAAATTTTCCAAAATGATAAAAAGAAATATATGCCAGGCTAAATAAAATCTTTTGCCTCCCATATGGCACTGAAGGCGCTCAAAGTGCTCTTCATTATTAATGTCCTTAGAGCAGGATTTGAAGCAGCTTTGCTTTTCTTATCAATCATTTATCTGCTTCCCAATGAAGACACTCCAATTCTCTGGTGTCAACTCAGACTGGAAGCAGATGAAAACCAATGCTGAGGTCTTATTTTAATTAAACAAGGTTATCCTGAGTCTTAAACAGCTGCTTGCAATGTGGCCAACAATACAACACAATCTGTAATCTCTCAATCATCTAATATCTTGAGGATTAATTCGTACAAGATAACTTTTCCATGCTATAAGAACCCATTTTGCCATTGTGCAGCAAGCATTTAGTTAAGAGCAACAAACATAATCAAACGTTGTGGCCTGTCTCTCTGTGGAGTAGAAATGAAAGTGTATAATGGGGTGTTCTTTGGTGGCAGTCTCCAATTACTGTCTGCGTGCAAGTGTTCACTGCTCTGGAACTTTTCCATTTCATCATTACACTCAAGCTGCCCCAACGACAGAAGCACAGCAGACCAAGTTATCTGTGCACAGTGAATGGATCCTTCCAGGCTGCAGTGTTTTGTTTGGTAAAGGATTCATGTCCATACAAAGCACAGGTGCAATGCAGGTTTTTCTAACCACCAGCATGAAAAAAAGCAACATTTAGCACCCCCCATTGGCTAAGTTAGTCACATAAATTCAGTAGGTCAACTTTCCACTACTCTCATTAAGAAGTAAAACAGCAAGACTAGAAAAACAACGTTCATTTGACACCCTGCAAGACATATTTCAGCTCACTGTTGTGTGGCCAGAAACCCACTGATGCAATCGTTCTCCAGCCCTTGTAATAGATTCAGACAGAACAAAGAAGGAATATTTGATGCAATTTCCACTCAAGAGGCCAATTCAGCCTGTCCAATCAATACTAATCAACAGGGAAATGACAAGAGATGAAATTCCCTGAGCTGAAGCTAAACACCTACAAATCAAGAGTAAGAGCCTTTGGACTGTTTCCTCACACTACTTTAAAAAACACAAAGTTTCTAAGTGCATAAACTGAACTTGAGCAAAATGTAAGACTACTTAATAGAAGTTATTTTATGATATTCCACCTTATTCATCTTTTTGGCATTTAAAGATTACACAAGTTTAATAAGTTACAACATCAAAATTCTATGGGCCACTTGATAAGGCATGTTTCATTATAGCAAATTTATAAGACTTTGTTTGGGATAAATTTATTTCAATTGCAGTGTGTGATCAAACTAAACTTCTGCTGTGACATTGCTTATTTTATTTATCGAAAGAATGTTTAGAGTTTCTCTAACACTGCTCAAAGTTCACTGCATCATCGTGCAAACGACTAATTTATACTAACACTAACCCTTTTGGCAAACTGACCTCTGGCAGAGTGCAGCCCGTAGAGTGAAAAAGAGCAGGAGTTTTTCATGTTAACAGGAAACATATTTAATGAGACAACCACTGCAATCACTGCTACCATGCTAGGACAGCCTGACCCTCACACCACAGCTCTGCCAAACAACAGTCACGGCAGTCTAGATGAGACCAGGCTGCAAAAGGGGCCTCCTGAAAATCTCTTGTAATGCACAAGGAATTTGGTGCAGTCACTACTGAGCAGAGAAGAAGTGCATGAGAGAGAGTAAAGAGGGGGCGAGATCCCTGCAGAGGTCAAAGCATGTCCCTAGAGGTGTCAGGGAGCGTAAATGGGCACATCGTAAGAGCTGTAGTGGCTCTTCTTCCTCTTTTCTTCTTCCTCTTCTTCACAGGGTGCCCACAGAGAACATCAAAACCAGAAGCAGTTGCTGTTCCTCATGCACGCCGCACAAATTAGAACAGGAAGCGTTTGTCAGCTTCAGGACAAATCACCACTGTTTTCAAAAAGCAAATAAAAATGCGATGTGGAGTTTCTGGAGAAGGGTGAAAGGAGTTGCCTGTTGAAGGTTGAAGCTTGTTTGATGACTTTAGAGGGTGCTGCTGGTTGTCTGCGCGGCTGGCAGAAGGCTGACACCAGCAGAAAGGCCTATGAATATTCAGTGGCCAGGTAAATGAGGCAGATAGCACTTGACATGTTTAACATCCACCTTTGGCACCTTCTCTCTACAAAGCCAACAAGGTGAAGAAGCAGAACAAATATGTTGGTTGTTTGTGGGCAGCTATGATCCCTGTTGATGGATTGGATGCGTTTTTAGAAAGAAGAATGAGTTTCAGTGGATAAGCCACTTCCAAATGATCTAGACTTTGAAAAACAACCTGAAGTTCCCCGTGGGATTAGAGATTTTTAATGCTGCTTTTTTTATATATATAAATGTAGCATTACACCTTGCAATATGCTGACATTTCCAGTCTAAGAAAAACATGTTTCCCCCAACTATAATCCCTGCTGGTATCAAAATGTTTGCTCTCTAAATATTTACCAACCCAGAGTCACATCTAAAGCCTAACACAGGCACCTTGAGACTTCCTTCTTTTCCCAAGTGTTGTGTCCCAAAGGAAATGCAGCGAAAGCACTACAGATTATCTTGCGAGTGAGTAAACTATCTGAGCACACAACACATTCCTCCAACACCTCAAACAGCTCTGTGAGAGAGGGAGAAAAGAAGTGCTACTACCGAACATACTGCTTCTTAAAAATCCCTGTCGTGTATGCATGAGAGATGAGCGGGGATCCTTTGCTGTGGTAAATAACACCAGGAGAAGGAAGACATTAGTAAATGTATTACTACGATAAGCAAAGAAATGTAAATATTGACACTATGATAGTCATCACAAGGCTTATCCAGTAGACCTGACTGGTTAGAGCCATTTAACATCTGCTCGGTACTATTCCAGGTAAGGCAGTTAAAGGAATATTCCACTGACCTTTTAGTATCATGCAAGGCTTTATTTGGGACTCTTTAATGAACTGCAGCAGCTTTTAAACTTCTCTGAGCCATATTTAGAGCTTTTTCAGATTATAATACATGGAGATATAGCATTAGTTGGAACAAATCACCAAAGTTGTATTAGCAAACTGACATTAGCTGCTCTTTTCAAACTTCACCATTATTTGTTCATAACAGCCAAGTTTTAACAGCATCCAGTTCTATTTGTCACTGTGCAGCCTATTATAGTCTATGTGATAATTATTGCCTTCAACATTTGTGCAGAAATCCACAGACCCACCGTAGAATATGTTTTTATAAAGACAAATATGTAACAAAAGATTTTTTTCTTTTTTGCTGCATAACAGAAAAAGTGGTTAATATTGTTGATACCATAAAGTCTAACCCTGTCAGGATGACTTGAGTGTTTGATAATCAATGTGTATGTTGGTTTGGATTATTCTATATTTTGTAGTGATGATATTTTTTCCCAGCACCATGGATGCTTCAACTGACTGGTTAGATCACTGAACAAAACACAGATTCGCACCAACATCATTTAACCACTTACTACAGCCCCCACCCCGCGCCCGCTCTGAGCACGCTGCCCCCTGATAAGCTAGTTTGCCAGTCTTGCCAGCGCCACTCACGGCTCCATTTGCACAACCACTCCATTGTTGCTGTGCAGAGTGGACAACTGCACTTTGGACCTTTCAGTATGGAAAGCTTTTTATTGTGTTTCCCATAAGGGCATTCACTGTAGTTTATCTACAAGCTGCCAACCACACACATGCTTTAAAACACTGCATTAAGGATATCCAAGGAGAGAAAACATAAACAGTAGCTGCTGTGTATCCTGTGCAGCTGCCATTAAGCACTGTGCAGCCAGTTTGCTTTGCTGCTGATTTTTCCGGAGCTTTAAAAAGACTCATAAAAAGGCAGCTGAATTATCTGTGTAGATGGAACCCAATCCACTGCTGGTTGACCTTTTCCACAAAGCAATATTAAAGCATAATAGTAGAGCTGAGTTAAGTGATTGCAATTTATGAGTCCATTTAACTTGATTCAATATTGGATGACAAATGATTACCTCTGTGAAGTGAAGCTTATATACAAAATAGCCATGCCACACAGAAACTTAGAGCTTCAAACGTAACAATCGGCTCAGAGTCTGTCTGCTGTGAGTCTGGCTCAGCGAAGGGCTAAACAGAATTTTAAAAACGCATGACAAGGCTGGCGAAAGACGAAGCAGCGTATTAAATACGCATATCTTCTTTTGTGGCTCAAAGTCTATTAACCTAAAAGTGAAGCTTATTGAATAGATGTTACCTCGGAATCTGGTCAGCTGGCCAAATGGATTAAACGTATCAAATCCATTTTCCTTATTGCATTGAGGAAGTGTCAAAATGAAACATTTTCAATTTAGCCCCTTCGGGTCTAAGATTTCTTCATCCTGCTGTAGAACAAGGTGCTTACCTTGCAAAAACAGGCATCGACACGTTGCTAAATGTGGCCGGGGCTTTAAATTAGCCCAACATGATCCACATATTTGATTCACTGTGTAGCCAGAAAAGAGTTACATGACTTTCAGGCACTCAGCTCAGACTATAAAGAAACAATGTAGCCTACTTTGCACACTCCTCACTGCTCTCTTTTCAGCCACATCCTCTTGGATTTTATGACTCTGGTTAAAATGCAACCATTAAATATTCATGTGCAAGGGCTTTCACCCGTGAAGCAGCTTCCCGTTCTCTTTCTGCGAGCTTTAGGGAAAGTGAGAAACTTTTTGATTTTAACTGACAGGAGCTAAATATTAAAAGCAGAAGCTTTGGGAGTTCAGCAAAGTGTAGACTTCTCTCAGATATCCTCCACGACTTATTCGAGCTTCGCCCTCTTTGCTCTCGTGCTCATTGTCCTTAAGATTTCACACTGTGGCGAGACTTGTAGAGTAAATTAACATGACAATACAAACAGTGGCGATAAATGAAAATCGTCACTCAGTAGCTGAAAACTGATTGTTGACAATCATTCCAAATAAAATCAGCAAATCTCAACCCACATGCATCATAACCTCCATCTCAGAAAAACATTCACATTTTTACATTTAAGGCCTAACATGTTTTGAAGGAGTACATATTGCCCGTTGCCTTTCATGCCCAAGTTTTAAACCATCATCTTTTGTTTTCTTATGCAATACTGTAATATCTCACACAATCTGTTGCTTGGACTATCTGTTGTAAATGATTGCCAGCTACTACCACACAACATTTTCCCCCAGTATCTGTAAATATACTGACTTGAAGTTATTTTTGTGTAGGCTAACGTTCATTAGTTGTGGCAAATTAAACACACACACCCATGGACTTCACACCAGACACGGGCAAAAACATTATCATTAGACTATGCCTTTCAGCTGCGAGCAATAGTAACTAGCTAGCTATATTAAATGAAGGATGAGATTGTTTCTACAGGTACAAACAGCAGCAAAAACAACAATGAAACATGATTTTGCTGCAGAGAACATTAGGCAAATTTCTGAGGCTTTGTTTGGGTAGATGTTATTCACACACAAATCAAGGGATGCAGCATTCAGGGCTTTTCCAAACAATCAATTTCCAAGACAAATAAAGCTCAGACACGAGAGGTCTGCGTGCAGTCGCCGTGCTCGGGGGTGGCATGTGTGACAACGAGCTGCCGTGAGTTGATTTAACTGCTAAAGATTCATGAGGGAGGAGTAAAATGAAACCTAACAATACTGGTGTTGTATGACAGCAGCGCCAGAGCAATCGGCATGAAAAGCTCATTCATTCTGAACTAATCTTTTTAGTGATTTGGGAGTAACGATTCGTGCCACTCACTAACGAACACGGGACCGAACTAATCATTAGAATATTTGAGTGATACTGTGTCGGCTAAGGGCTGCCACAAGCAAGTCTGCAGTCCATCATCTTCCATGCTTGGACATCCAGAGTATGAGAAGCATGCACACGTGATTAGTCCTTCATCAGTCACTGGTGTCTCCAGCGTTAGTACTGAGGAGCTGATTGAGATGAATCAAAACTGCTTTTTTTCTCAGTATTAAAGGCGGCACTTGCCAAGAACAGAGACTAAACTTTCCATCACTAGTTATCACCCTCTTTTATTTTAAATAAATAAGAAAACAAAAAGTGGAGAACAGTTTGTAAAGCATAAAGGCTTTCAGAGGCATTCTTCCTTCCTTTGGACAGATGCCCGCTCTTTTGAAAAGAGTTTTCTCTAAAGATAACACCGACAATGACTTTTCTTTCACTCTCTTAATTAGAATTTATTGAGAATACCCAGAAAGTATCCTATAACAAATAATATGTACAACAACTTGTCAGAAATCCATCACAGGGGTAAAAAAAAAGCCAAAACTTTTCAGGCCTTCTGAGCTCATGACCAGGATTTAATCTGCTGTAATGATTTACAATATGACAAGACAGGCAAAATTTACTGTGACAGATTGAATGGGACCCAACATAAATATAATTACAGCTCACATGATCTTCTCCACCTCCCTCCTCCAAAGGAAGTGCTCACAAAGACAGGGCAGCCTCCACTAATTTGCCTTTTTAATTTACTTCTTTATCAGCTGGTATTAAAAAAAAGAAAAGAAAAAACATAAAAGGCAGAGAGGTTGTTGTGGTTATTGTAGTACTTAACACAGTCAGGTCTTATAAAGCCACAGTAAATCTCCCCTTCTGGAAACAATAATTATTTAGACACACTGATGTAAATGCTGAAATATTATTTTTTGTGTGTGTAGTTTATATTTGTTATTTTGAAAACATCGAAATGATGCTTTGAATTATCACACCAGTAGTTAAAACTTAACAGATTTGAAGGATTCAGGTTTGTCCCACTGGCAACCAATTCTGAGTAAAGGAATTCTTGGAGCTTACACAACTTTCCTGGAAAATGTCAGAACATTTCATTTATTTGCATGAGCTCCAATTCTCTGACTATTCAGTGATATTCAGATAGCTGTCTTTTTTAGCTACTGGCATGTCTCACTTGAAACAGACTAAAGTCATTTCAATCAGTCAATAAACAAATAAATAAACAAACAGTGATTTTAAAAATGAAAAGCTCAAGTCACAACAAAGTTGTCAGGTCAAAGCTTGACTTTATGTTAAAAAATGACTTTATGTTTAAAAAAAAAAGTCAAAAGATTTCAGGAAAATTATTAGAGCTTGAAGGCTGTATAAATACAATAAGTTTGCAGATTTTTAAAGGTGTAAAGCAACTATAAAAACATAAATTATAGGAAAAGTATTTCACAAAAAATATGTGGTGCCACAGAACCTTTCTATTCAAACGAAAAAAAGATAGAAACTGAGAAAAATAGTAACACAAAGTACTAATTCCTCAAAAGAAAACCCACTTCATCTCCCCCCCATCCCACTTGTGGTCAACCCAGATTAGGTTTTGCATTCCTATCTCCCAAATAACAAACTTGCTCGCCTTCACACACACACACACACACACACACACACACACACACACACACACACACACACACACACACACACACACACA
>JAVKLF010000047.1:10529677-10551293 GCA_034783495.1 Millerichthys robustus
CACACACACACACACACACACACACACACACACACACACACACACACACACACACACACACACACACACACAAATAGAAAACAGAGTAGTGATATTAAACGCTGCATTGTTGTTAAGTCATTTTTTAACTAAGATGGTCTCATATTTCAGATGTTTACATTGTGAATATTGTCTCTCCTATTCTCCTCCATCCAAAACGTGAAAACACCCCCCAACCCCACTTCCTCCCACCGCCTCCTTCTCCTCCACCGTCCTTCATGCTAACGTAACCCACATTAGTGAAACCAGGCAAACACACTGTGCACACATCTATGGTGACACGAAGGATGCTGGGCCCTCGGGTGAACCATCTCTCTCCTCCCTCCCTCCCTTCACATGCCAGGCACATCACGGGTGCAGCCTCGCACCACAGCGTCTGTGACTCAAACATGCCCTCCTTTTAGAGCAGATGGTCAAAAATAGCATCTACTGTCAACATTTCTCCAAACCGTGGGACTCGTTGGGCCACACACTGTTAGCCAAAAAAGGAGCAGGGGTGCAATATATATGTGTGTCATGTAAAGCTAATCTGGTCAGTTACAGCTTTTCTCTGTTTGATGCTGACAAAGTGAGAGTGCCCTGTTGTTAAAGAAACAAGCTTATGCAATCAACAACTATAAATAGCTGCGCAAAACCTGCCCTCATATGTGATTCAGTGTGTGTTTACTTTATAAAATATGGCCCAATTAATTACATTCATCAGCAGCAGTAGTTGCTTTTGTAATATTGGTGATTAGTGTGAAAATATCCGTCTCTGTCGGAGTTACTCTTAATTTCCTGAAGCTGTTGCTGAGTATGGAATGGCTCACAAAAACAAGGAAACCGACACAACTTGTTTACAGAAAAGTTATTTAAAGTCAGCCTTAGGATTATGTCAGACGTGGCTACAAGCCATGGTTATGGTAAGCAAGTTGCGGGGATACCTACGATGATATGACAGAACAGCCAGTGTATTTTTTTAATGTGTTAAATGCACAACTTCAGAATCAATACAAACACACTAATATGTGTAGCATCCATATTTACTTCTGTAAACAAAGCCTGTGAGGTAAACCATGCAAAAAGAAAAATCAGAGCTCAACAACAAATTGGAATTAAGTATAAGATTAATGCTGCCTTGAATGCAAAACAAATAATATGGAATTTCTGATCCAAAACACATCACTTGGACTTTTAAGGGGATGATGCAGTCATTTAAAGAGCTACAATTGTTCACAACTTTCCACAGAATCCAACCATCAAAATATATGAACTATGGCTTTAAGTGTTAATGGATTTCCTACTAATCAGTGCTGATAGTATGGCCTTATTTCACTGCCCAGAGGAGTGTATCCGTGTATCATCCTCAGCCTGTGATGCATGCCTTGCACCTGGGTAACCGACCACACACACAGACACTGTGTGTGCATGAGGGTACAGTGTAAGCTGACACGCAAAGCCGTGGGTGGGGTGTCAGTGCTGTCGGCACTTGATCATCAGTAAAAACATTTTTTATCCCCTTTGAGCAAGGTGAAAAGAGTGAGATTATATCACAAAAGAGACAACATTATGCCAAATAAATAATGCAGGTAAAGTGCTGCAGATAACTGAGAAAAGAGAGCTCCACTAAACAGATGCTGACAGGATTAGTTGATTCAGAAGATGATCAGCAGCTGTGAAAATCTTCACACATGAGAGGATTTTACTGCTTGAAAATTGTAAAATTAATATCTTTGGGGTTGGGGCTGTCAGATAGACAAAATAGGCCCTTTGAAGATACTACCTCTGGCAACTTGTGTAAATAATCTTTTTTTGTTTGTTTACACCACTTTTATAGACTCGACAATGAAGCAATCTAATAAGAGATCAGTTTGATTTATAAATGAATGGATTTAAGTGCAGCTGAAGGTGGAAACAGAAAATTATTTCTAAATGACCCTAAAATGACAGCTAATCATTTTTGTGTCTTAAAATTGTACAAATCATGAAAGTAATGGACACAAGGTGCTCCATTTCCCAGGAAGGAATCTAAAAATCTGGATTTTTATCAGAATTTTATGGAAGTTGTCAAGGGTTTTTATCTAGTTGATGCTCATAAATTAGACATTTTTTTTTATTTTTTGATGAATTAGACATCTAAGAAATGACAGTAATCTGTGTTTGATCAATGTTTCAGCTGAGTTTAGAAGTTATGACAGCTGACAGAGGAATAAAACTAGCATTTGTGGGTTGCTTGTTATGCTTAAAACATCTCATGTTACCAAACTTGTCAGTATTAGGCGTCTGCCTGTTTACACTCCAGTCATCTATATTAAAAGCGTTTGCATTAATGTAGCACATCTGCTATAAATACTGTCTGTTTGAAGATTAAGCATCATTTTTATTCTCTATTAGCGTTACAAATAATACAACCACAGTAAATACACCAATACTTTCAACTTCTGATAGCTCAACTATATTTCGATCTGTCTGGGGTTTTTTTTTCTGTAAAGCAAGCAGAAAATATGGATTTTTTTCCTTCTTTACGCCTCCAATTAAATGTTAACGAACTTGACATAGGAACCAAAAGGTTATTGTTGATGAAGTAGAAAGGCTCATGCACAAAGTTGTTTGAATCTTGTCGAGATGCTTGTAGTCATGCTGTTTTGGGATGAGCAGCACCACAGTGCTCAAATCAATCAACAGCTCAACTGCCAAGTCATGTTTGTAAAATAAAGGTCAAATAAAGAATAAATAAATACAACAGTTTCACTCTCCAGTCCAACAGCTGGTGATTATGCACTGGTTTAAACTACGGTAGTTGTTTAGAAGAAAAGAAGAGTAGGAATTTATTTACTCCATCCTAGTAGTCCATGAACGACAAATTACACAAATGTGGACGACAGCAATTCTTTTTTACATAGTATCTTCACAAAACATGTCTTTGTTGGTTTTGTTTTGGGGAGGGTTTTTTTTCTGCTTTTCATTATACTTTCAGCCTTTTTATTGTGTTTTTGGTGGAGGGACCTAGTGGGGCTGGTAAAGATAATACAATTCCCCACAGACAGCCATCTCAGTAAACCAAACAGTGGGTTATGAATTACACATAATGCCAGAGACAAACCACTCGTGAGGATACCGTGAAAGAAAGTTTTATTAACTTCTATACCTGTTGTAGGAAATATGTATTTTTTGTGGCACGGGTCAGTGAAGTATTTTCTTTTTTTACTGAGCTCCCTTCTAGCTAATACCACAGGTTTGTGGTGGAGAAACCTGTCACTATTGCATAACTTCTCCGCTGAATATTACACCAAACTATAGGTAAGTGATAGAAGATGGATGAATAGATGGATAACCACTGAAGAAATGAACAAATCTTTGTCTGTTCTGATGGTGCATTACTTTGTGTTTTCTTTATCTAATAATATCCAAAATATGTCAGCACTGTTTAGAGGATGGTTTGTAATGTTGGTTTTAGTGCTGTTACACGGCTCTCAGAAAACGGACTAATCGTTAAATGGTACTTTAAGGTATGTGATTGTTGTTGGACCTCTTCAGTGAGAGGTCACCCTAAGGGAGAACTATTTGACTGAAAGGTTTCACACAGCTACGCAGAAAAGAACAGGTGAAAAACATTCCAGTGTAAGGCCTCCCTCGTGTCGACATATGGCAACAGATGATTGAGAAGCAGCACAACACGTTGAGGATTGTGTCTACTTCTGTTTTACATCTCGATAGCAAACGTGCAACCACCTGACGTTTGTGTTTTAGTAATGGAAGCGAGAGGGTGGGGGGTGCTTGGGAAAGAGATTACCCTCAGACCTTTTCTTTGAGAGCCCGCAAGAATGGGGGAAGGAGGCTCCCTGTGTATTAGTAAATCCCAGTTAATTTTCCCTGTCAGAGAACAATGAGATATGGACCCCCATAGGCTCTGTTGTTAGTCCAGCGCTTGCTCAGAATCACCTTCATTACTCATCAGAGGTGTGGATTACCCCTCCCCAAAATAAGCTTCAAAATCCTCCTTCAACAAACACAGGACACTGGGAAGCATTATTTTTGTTCTGTTTCACCAACGAGCTTAAAACTCTTGATACAATTTCAAGTTCTGAGAGTAGCTGCTGGTTTCTCAGTCTGTGCTGCAGTTTATGAGGAAAATACAGTATGTCTGCTACGCAACACGATCACAAGCTGCCAAATTTGACAACCCTTCAGGGTTGGACGTTGTTTAATTTATAAAAGCTGGGATTTTGGAGATGCCGGATGTTATTCATGATTCAGAGCCTTTCGTTTACACTTAAGGCTGCAGTGATGCTCTGTGTCATCATCTGTGTATGTTTTTCACAGCATGTCACATTCAACATGCATGAGGCTGCAACTGCTGGGGGGCCTAGAAAGCTCCAATTATATCCATCTTGGATTAAGGCTCACAGATTGGATTTTATTTTATTTCACCCCTTATTTTCACAATGTTGCACTCACTCTAATTCTAACTCCGATTTAAATTCAAAGATCCCCGCTGACAACATCAAACATGTAAACAACGTATTAGCAAATTTTAATTGCATTTTAATGTGGCTCCGTACTCAGCTTCCATGTCATCTAGATATGAATACTAACTTTACTCAAATTATGCATAACTGTAGATGTTAAGACTGCAAATATTTATTTTTATGATCTTTTTCTTCACTGACAAGCAGAAAAACAAAGACAAAACAATAACTGCAACAGGACAATAGCTTCTTGCACCGTTCCATCAGTTGTTTAACCCACAAAAAGAAATGTTTTGCCATTTGGCTTCATAAATAAATCCATTATTCACTGCCTACAATATCCACAATAACAAATAAATACTATGTCTGTGATAAAGCCAAATGTACAGTATTTAAAACTATTAATCAGTAAATGTGTATTTATGTTCTTGCAAACTTCCCTTCCAGTGTGGCTGCAGCTGTAAGAGGAGGCAGGCCCATTGTTCGGACTAACAAGGGGCACAGAGGTCACTTGCATTTTCACAAGAGCTTTGCCAGAGGGGCTGGGGAGGCAACCGGTCCGTTGGTCTGTTTGGTATGGATCTACATAAAGCTTTTCCTATAAATTCTCAGTCTATTATAGAGTGGGATAGATTAGATTAAGTGAGATTATGCAGTGAGGGGCTTCCTAAAAGGGCAAAAAAATAACACTCAGTACTTAGCAGGCAAGTCAACAGTGGGATTAGGCCAAAAGAACAAGTTGAAATCCAACGCTAATACGCACTTTGGTCATCCATCCACAGGCTGAGGGGTCCTAAAGCTGTCATGTTTTCAGCATGAAATATCAAAATTGAACTGTGGTCAATCTATTAATTTCTAAATATTCTAAAATACATTTTTTCTTGTTATGAATCAACCCACCATGTCTTCTTTCTCTCCGTCTGAGCTCAGTTGGTATAATAGCAACTCCAATCACCAATGCAACCAAAAATATGCACAAAGTGGTTGCACACTCTAACATGATTAAATGATGTGTGGTCTGGCCTCACTCCCGGCACCTCTCCCATCCCTTGCTCGGCTTTGTATCTCCCTCCTGCATGAAAGCAGAAAAAGCACGCAGATTCTCCTTTTTCTGAGCCATGTTTTGAAAATACAAGCCTCAATATTAACAGTCAACAGTGAGGCTGACAGGTACAGCCTGACCATTCGCTCCACCATAAAAGAAAACAACAAAAAAAAAAACTTGACTTGGTGGATATCTGCTCAGTACACATTACTGCAGCTGCGTGTCACAGAGCGTCGCAAATCATCACAAACACACACATGAGGAATTCAGAATTGGCAGATGGGAAAAAAATATGGGGTGGGATGATGTACAGCCAATTCTGAGAGCTGGAACAAGTATTTTGATTGTTTACTGAAGTAGTGCCACAGTGTTATAATGCAATATTTCAAGAAAATATCTCATAGCAATAGTGTTGCAATTTAATACCACTGCTGGTCAAAGAGAAGCTAATTTGAACTGATATGCACTTTAGTTGCTGGTCAGTATTTCATAACTAGAACATCAAGCCACATCTGAAAGGTTCAGAGGAGGATGAAAGGTTACAAAAATAGGTTTAAAAGAGCTTTTCTTCTTAGCTACAGTCATTCACACTGATGTTTTTTTTGCGTGTACTTTAGCTTCCCTGTAAAGTACTGGACAGTCAGACAAAGCGCACTGGAGTTAAAGCTGAAACTCACAGGCAACTTGTGGCAAAGTGTTACCGTTTCTAAGGGGTCACAAGCTGGTCGCGCTTACTACAAAGCTCTTACACAGCAAAGTCTCACAGACTGACTGTGAAAGACCAAACAGCCAAAAGATCCTGGAGACTGCCAATCACGATGCTTTACTTGTGTTCAAAAACTTTGGATGACTCAAGTGACAGAAATTGATGGTTTCACAAGGAGTTGGAAAAGTTGATTTAAATTCTAATGCTGAAAGCAGTTTTTTAATGTCAAGTCTTCATCTGCTAAAACTTATGTCTTTAAAAGATCGCGTATATAAACTCTATACATCCAACTCCCAGTAGAGCAAACAACTGGCCATTTTACAAAGCTTTATTGGCTCAAAAGGAGCATGATAATAGAATAATTGAAACAAAAAATGCTTTCTGACACAGAGATAAGCCTCAACATTTATCAGCTACAGTTGCACAGCGAAGCACTTTCTTCACACTTGCCCTGCACTCTTTGAAAATAGCCTTACCGTCAGAGTGATTCATTCCGAAGAATTTATTCTGTTAAGCAAAGACAACACAAAAAGGACCTTGAGCAAAACCTACACAAACCTCCCACAGCCTCTGACCGCGAAAGAAGAGCAGACCTCTTCTTATTAAAGTGCTATAAGAGAACTCTCCGTGTGCAGGAAATGCTCGCCACGAGTGGAATTCCCAAGCCGAATCAATAACATTATGATATTACAGAGCAAACTCACAGCCCTCTTTGTCAGCTTTTTAAGCGCAAGTTGTTACTTAGAACAACAACAACAACAAAAAAGAGGCCGAGGCTGCAAACCTTTGGAACAAGGTTTAATTGAGCTCTTAAAATGAGGGTTGAAGTCAATGTTTATCTCTAAACTTTTTTTCATTGAGAAAACAGACCGGTGCGCGTCATTGCACCTCTGGAAGATCTTTGCACGAAACAAAAGACTATTCTGAGCAGCTATAGTGAAGTGAGCCACACCAGCTTGCAGTTTCCTTACGGGCTGGCCAGCAGTGCTTGTGGAAGTAATGAGGCCTCTTGTGTGTCATCTCTGATGTGAGAGTTAAATAATTTCCCATGTGGCACAGCCATTTCCAGCTTCTGCCTCTACTCTCACCCCGTCAGGTGGGTGGAAAGGCAGGAGCTGAAAACCTCCATCCCGCACCGCACCGACAACATGTTGCTGTTGTCAGTCCGCATGAAGACCCCCCCGCCCCAGCTGGGCTCCAGTCCAGACAAGAAAAAAATGCTTCAGTCTTAAAAAAAAGACATGAGGTTTGATTCTAAACTAAATGTCAACTTGCATTTCAGTGTTTAGTTTCAGCTTGTGCTTTTGCAGTTTTTTTTTCAATGCAGTTGTCTGCTGATGGTTTTTATTGGTCAGTGGGACACTGAGAGTTAATAAATGGTCTACTTCAGCGCCCAGACACACGTGCTGGGTTGCAGCTCTCTGTTTCAATGTGTCTTTTGTTTGACGGCTGGTGTTTCAACATCCTCAACTTGAATAGAAGAAGGTCAGCCTGGTGGGGTCTGCCCTATGGTTATTCAGGAGCGCAACCTGGGGCCCCATGGAGGTGGGGTATAACTGGGAAGGAGGGGAAGGGGGATAGAAGAACCTCTTCTGTCTGACACCACTACCTACCTAATTTTCTAAACCCAGTCAGTACTCAATACAAAAATATCCCAGACTGCACAACAGAAATGTAAGTAAGCGACTGAGGATGTCTATAATGCACATCCCTTACAGATGTTTTGCATGAGCACTCAGCAGCTGGATTCAAAAACTGAGATGCTGCAGAAGCACAACTTCTTTGAAAAACAGGAAAAGCTCTTCTTCAATGAAAGGAGAAGAGAAACATCTGTTTGGGTGTTTGTGCGCCTGCTTGATACAACAAAAAGCTGGACTTTCAAAACCAGGAATAAAGTGCATGTTATAGCCTACAAAACAGGAATGGTTAGAAAGTATAGAGCAGGGAGCTGATACTAGAGATTACTTTTTTCTTCCTGGACAGATGTAGAGCAAGTATATTAGACTGCTCAATCCCTAAATGGCTCCAAATAAAAACATTTGGGGAGTGAACTTAATAATCCAGTTACGACCTCCAGCAGCAAGATAAACAGGCTCTGAGATAACAGATTTTTCTTTTTAATAGCACGTTCCTGTTATCAAAGTTTTTGAGATATAAGGTGACATTCAGCGTCTGATCCGCGCACTGCAGTCACCGTTTGTCCAAAGTCATTCTGCAGCTTGACTCCACACAGCCACCGACACATGTGCTTTGTGCACATTTCGAATCGGAAGGTTAACAAGAACTCAAGAGCTGACTCCTGCACACACAAAAGCACAACCCATCCTGTGGGCAAACATGAACTGAGCTTAAATAAAACGCGTTACATGCTGCTGCTTTTACAGAGATCACCGCGGCATCTGTTACTATAAAGCGAAATGCACCACCGGCTTCGAACCGGTTCGTCCCCCCGACGTTCAGCGCGACCCTAATCAGCAGGATAAACAACAATTACATATCATCAAACGCTCGTTGTCGCCGGCTCCACTTCCAGCGGTCACTCTCTATTGTTGAGGAAGAGAAAATCTGAGCCAAAAAAAAACAACAACAAACAAACAAACAAAGTGGAAACAAAACCTACGGCGCGACAAAATAAAAATAAAAACAAAGCAAGTTTTGCAGCCACACTCACCGTGGGGGGTTTAGGGAAGCTGCAGAAAGTCCTCGCTTAAATGTCGCCTCTTGTTTTCCTTTCGTTACATTCAGTATCTTCCACGTTCCGCGGCCGCTCAGGACGGACTCGGCGTCAGCGGGCGAGTAACTGAATAGAGTCGGAGAGAGCGCAGTAAGTTGAAGTGTCAAATTACATCGGCTATTCTATTACCAAAGGGACCCATGCTCGGTGGCTGCTGACAAAATGTGTCACGGAAGACCCGTCTGTGGGCGGGGGTGGTGGGGGTGGAGTGGGTTGCGGGGAAGGGGGACGAGCCCCCGGTGGCTTTAAGGGAACCAGACTGTGTCGCTCGAAGCTCGGCGGCGGCACAGACAGAGCTTCGGCGCCGGAAACACTAACTTTAACGAGTCACCGTAAATGCTTTGTTTGCTTTTAGGCATGTAGAACGACGGCGTTATCGCGTTTATAAACAAACGAAAGCGCCTGTGCGCTTATAGCACACGCATAATTTACCTGTTAGCGTAGTATCCGTGTTTAGTTTACGCTAACGTCAATTAAACAACGAGATCAAAGAAAGCAAACACAAAACACCTGCGAGCGCAATTGGCGCCGCTCGCGATCCTGCGCGCGCGCCACCCTCCGTGTTTTGCAGGCCGCCGTTCTCTGATGGAAACGCTCTGAATAACAAAGACATGTTTGAGAGCAGCAGCGGCGGCAGCAGCAGAAGCAGCAGGCTGGGCCGAGCAGCGCTGACGTCAAGGACCCAGGACTGGGCCAAACAGAACCCACGGTCTCGTCCACTACTCGTAGACGAGAACACACACACACACACACGCTTGTGGTGACCTGCCGCTGTCCACTTTGACCTGTTTGTAAGTGGAAGTTAGAAACACACGCTGCCCTGCTTGCTGTGGCTGGACCCCTCAGAGGTGGGATGTGGTGCCCTTGTATCAAAAGTAATCACAGAGCACGTGCACTCCACATCCTCACGCAAACCATGATTTTTGGGCCTGTGCATCCACCCCAGCTGTCTAAAGTTAATGAGCAGGGACAGTAGGCGCCATTTGTCCTGCTTAAAGGTGACAGGAAGCATTGATAATGGCCTGTCCCGTGCTTGTAAGTCATCCATGAATTATCAAATGTAAGTGTCCCTCTAAGTAAAATTGGAAAATTTAAAGGGGGTGGATTGATTCACACGCAGTTTTGAATCCAGGATATCCAAAGCCATAAAGTTTTATTGAGCTGTTAATAGCAATAAAACTCACTCCAGTTAAATATGGCGATTGTTGCAAACTTAATAAATCTGTTTTTAAAAATCTAATATATTAGCAGAATATACAGGAAGCCTTACCTTTTAGTAAACAATAGAAACACAGATTGTATCAAAATCACCACCGGTGTAATGTAATTAAAGCCAGCTCAGATGGGTAATTGTGGTTAGGTTACTATTGTGCACAAGAGCTTAATCAAAAGAGCTAAAAGGAAAATGTGAGAAGCACTACCTGTTTAATATTGCAACAGTTACTGAAGAGAGTCAAATGTAAATGCAACATTTTTTCCACATTTCTTTAAAAACAGTGCAAAAGCAGCTAATAAATGAAAAGTGGCAAATTGTGCAATTTGTATTCATTTTATTATTATTATTTTTTTTATTTTGAACTTGTTCCCAAGCTTATTATATAACTTTATAATGCAAATTGCAACTTTTTTGCATAACGGGTGTCCATTCATTTCTGTGGAACTTTATTTTTTGTAATGCAATTTTCACAAAATAGAAAAGTAATAAAATCATGTCTTACCCATGGTTTAATAAAGAGCGAGTACAGCGGTCTACAAGGGCACCTGAAACAAAATTAATTCACCCCACAAAATAGCTCCTCCTAATAAACAATGTAAATTGCCTACTTACTTATATTGTTTTTTAATTATTTTATTCTAGAATTACTTCACAGGATGTCTTCCCCCTATTTAACTTGTTTATCTGGAATATTGAGAGAATTATTACTAACAATTAAATTAGAAATCAATCTAAAAAGCTGTGCACCTGTCTGATTTAAATTTACCCACAATCAAAATAAAGACAAATTTTGCTTGGGTGCAGCTGATGTTTCTCTGAAGTAGTATACATTTGTGGTGATGTTATTTAATCACAAATTGTCAAGGTTTATGACTCTAAATTAGTAACACAAATAATTCAGCACAGCCACATTACATAAGAACTTAAGAATATAACATTTCAGTGTTACTTTTTGAAATTCTTAATTATTATTATGAAATAAAACACATTCATGTGGTATACAAGAGGGATTTTAAAAGACATTTATCAAATGTCATCACATTGTAACAACACCTCTCTTAAGTTACTTTGACATATATGAAAAACTCAGCTCTCAGACAGACATGCTGATCCAATTATAGAGGGGAATTTTCCTTATCAAAACTGGGTCAAGGAGATCCAAGTCAGATGCAGTATGTGAGTAAAAAAGGGATCATTTAAAAAGTGATCAGCAGTAAGATGTCATTAAGCTTGAGTGGACAAATCATGTTGACTTGTTTTCCTGTCATAAACGTGCTGGTCCTGCAGTTATCAGTCACACTACAGCAAACTGAACTGTCCGATTGTTCCTTTTTTAAAAAAAAAAAAATGAGGAGTGTAACTTGCACATGTTGACTCTAATCTCCTTCTGTCAACAGTGGTGGATTTAAGGTCTTTAAACTTTAAACCCTAAAGGAAGCAGCATAGGTGAAAATGATTAGCTTTTTTCTTTAGAGTTTTGTAAATCCATATCAATATATAGAATATATAAAGATATGGACGTCATGCCTGTATAGAGGAAAACTCTGAGCACAAGTCAATGAGATTAATAGATTTTTAGGTATTTCTATGATGAAAAAATAAATCGGAGGAAGTTAGTTAAGATGTTAATAAGGAATGATACTGTGTGAGTGGCTAAATACATATTAAAATTGGGTAAAACTATTTTATAGCATCATGAAAAGCTGTTCTTCTGATTAGTATTCATTTTAGTCTTCAGTCTGCATTAGCGCAGTCTGCTCAATTTGTTCTGCTCAGAATGAAAGCTAATGATTATAGCTTTTCAAGTCGTGTTTTATTAAAGTTTTAACCAACACAAAACCTGTATGTGAGAGATTCTGCTGCTTTCATCAGTACAAACAGCTGCTGATTGAGTCAGCGATGATTAATTCAAATTCACTGCAGTCATTGTAGCTTAAGTTAAATCAAATTCTCTTATTCACTGTCCATAATCATTTTGTCACAATTTAAATCAACGTACCTTTTAAAGGTTGGAAATAGTTTGTAAGCATGTTAATAACAAAGAATTGCCTTCATAAATAATTTGAACCAGAATATTTTCCCAACTTCACCCTTAAAGTTTGGTTTACACTGTGCATAAACATTAAAAGTAATCAAAAACTAGATAATATCAGACTTTTACAGCAAAAAACTGTAGTTTTATTACATAAATCTGTTTATCCTCATGGACTTAAATAGCAATGCTATCTTTAGTTTAACAAAGTTGAAAACATAATGAGCAGCAGTGAAAGTCTATTTAAAGAATTTTACTCAACACTGAAAACTTGAATCCCGAGACATTGAACAAACCTTTATTTTATTGCTAATATTTTTCTTTTTAAACTTCTAACAGTTTTACCAGGAGCAATTTCTTTTAAAAGTCACTGCATAAAACGCATTACTCGCTTTCCCCGCTGCTCTCTAAATAAAAACAACACAATGCGATCTTTGAAAGCGCAGGCAGGAAGATGTCTAAAGCATTATTTACAGTTCCCACCTGGTTCATGAATGAACAACCGCCAGGCTCCAGAGACTAGCCCACATCCTCCGCAACCCCCGACCAACCTCTGGCTGTCCTCCAGTCAAAATGTGTTCTCAGCGCACACTTTTCCCTGCTGTGGACACTCATGCTGCTCAGTGATACGTGTTGTTTTGGAGTTGCACATACCCCAAGGGTATAATTACGGCAATTCTCAGGAACTGTGTTGGCATACTTCTTTCTTTAGCTGAACTTGAAAATAACTAGATGATTCTGTGCTTTAATTTTTGCCAAGCCCTTATAGTTTACGTGGCTGCCTTCTCCAAACAGATGTGTTATTGAGGGTGTGTTGGGATTGTGTGACTGCACCGCAGGCCACTGTGGAGTCTGTGAGAAACAAGAACAAAAAGGATGGCGGGAAACAGCGGGACAATTATGAGGCAGAGGACAAGGCTCTGCAAACAGAGGAGACTATTGCACACGATCTGACAGAGACATGAGGGAAATGGGCTGATCCCTATTGATTCTCATTACAGAAGGAAAGGCAGGCAGGAAGAGAGGAGACATACTTAGACAAGCTGCAGTGAAGCACCTGACAATTTCCTCTTCTCATTTTGGACCCCCCCACCACCACCACCACCACCACGCACACCACCACCCCTTTTCTTTTTTAGCAGCACTAGCAGAAAACTGGCTGCTGACACCCCATGCTGCTCTGCTTTTTTTTTTTTTGGGGGGTGGGGGGGGGGGGGGGGGGGGGAGAGCAAGGAGCCAATCAATATGAGCTCATGAGATGGGGGGTGTGGGGGTGCATTCAGAAAGCCAACTGTTCCCTCAGGCCATTGGGCAATGAAGGAGCAGCAGAAACAGGCAGACAGAGCAGGGGGAAGAAAAAGGCGAGGGGGTTGACAACATGTTTCCTTTGCTGCTTCTTACTGAGACGAACAACATGATCACTGCAGCGCTGACATGCAGCAGCAACTAGGACACTCAAACATTCGCTGCATTTATTGTTTTTAAAAAGTGCTCTGTTTTCATTTGTGCGCTTTAAAATCGCCGGCTTCCGTGTATCCAAACCAAAAGTTCCAAACATGGAGATAATATATGATCACATAAATTAACTCTGAATAATGATCTATGAACAATATTTGTTAGCTCATCAAATCAGCTTGACATATAATTAAAACTACAAATTCAATGTTTTTGTTGTGAATGAAACATCACAAAACCTGCGATTATTTAGTTGGATAATGTTAGAGATTAAACAAGGAATTGGTAAAACTGATCTAATTTAAAATCTGAGCATTTTGACATGAAAAGGCCTTTAAAACGGCTTGTGAAAACATGTTCGATGCTGTTTTAAAGGGGACTGCAGAGTCATTTTCTGCTAAATTTATGTGTTTAATAGTTATTATTAAGCTTTAATAGGACACATAGCATGTTGCTCTTTCATGCTCTGAATAATAAAAAATATAGCCTTCCAGCCAGATGGCAGTTCTTCAACAATATCAGAGCCAGTCTGTCCAGTTCTGTGACATTTAAGTAAGATGCTCTTGTTATCACTGAGGATGGGTTTCAGCTCCTCAACTGGGAAATGTCACCTGTTTCTTAAGGTCAGGTTGAATCTCTTCTGTTATTTTCATCAAAAGAGCTTAGTTATTCCCACTTATGACATTTTTTCCCTACATTATCCTTAAAACTGATCTGAGGTGGCAGCTGTGGTGTAAGTCATAGAGATAGATATTATCCTTAGTCACGCACTGTTGTGTGCCACCAAGCTCCCTAGGAGATATTTTCTTGCAGTTTTCAGGTATACCATCAGGTAGTACGTTCTCGTTCTTCAACGGTTCTCTGTAGAGTAGGTGTGAACCTATGAACTTGTTGCAGGGCTTGCTCACATGTGGCGTCGCAATATTAATAGCAGAGCAAGAACTATTCCATTAGAGGGGGAAAGCAAATGCTGTGCTCCTTTACTGAAACATTTCTTGTTGCTTTAAAGCATTGTGGTGTGCTGAGAAAAACTATCTCGTCTAAAGCGCAGATCTCCTGGTGTTACTGCTGGTGCAAATCGCTGAGTGCAGAAAGGAGCTCTCACTGTTTTTCAAGAAGTTGACACTAAAAGCTGCTGTTTTCCTCTGATCTCTTGGAGTACTACGTTCTTTTGCAATCAAACTGCTGCTGCTGAATGTTCGCAGAGTTTGGCCTTATACCTACAGGAAGGAAGAAAAGTTGGCTGCAAAAGTGGTTGTGAAATTTAGGACGTGATAATAAGCAAAGAGGATTTCAAGTATTAATGAAAAGAAGAATGTGTGGTCTTTGATTCTGTTTTAGTTTAGGTATAACTAATCAGACTCACAAAACATGATTGCGCTTATTTGTTAAAGGTGTTAATGTATGCATCTGCGAAACCATCAAGTGTGCAGGAGTGAAGACACGACTGAAAAACAACCAAGTGAAAATCTGCTTTCTTATTGATCAATTTTTCATTTATTCAAATCAAATGAAGCACTGATACACTTGAAGGTAAATATAAATTCTGTTGTACATTGAGAAGGAGCTCTTTTCTTCATTCTTAAAAGCATTGCTAATAATTTCAGGTGTTTTACAGTAGATCGCGCTTTAAACAGGCCCCAGTTTGGAGGAATACAGATTAGTTTTGACTGCGACAGACAAGCTAACAACAAGTCCAAATGGATCCAAGATGCTTAAATGGCATCTTAAAACAACTCTAATCTCAAAAAGCTTGTAGATCTTCATACAAATACTATTTATACATTTTCACACTACTGTCAATTTAACATAATACAATTGTTTGAGCAGAAATATAATAATAATCCTGATGTGTGTTCCAAAGTCACACCATAGCTACAGTAGCTGCAGCAAAACTGACTGTAATGTAAAGATTTATAAAACAATATTTGCATCAGGTGCAACAAAATCTTTTAAGACTGGAGTTGTTTTAAAAATTTTTTCAGTTGACTAAATGTCCCTGTGATGGACTTGTGGCTTGTTCCCTGCAACCAACCAGAGAAGAGAGTAAACAAAATAGAACGATGGAAAGTAAACAAGTCAATGTATCACATTGTAATCCATTCAATGTAATATACTGTAACAAGTTCTGAAAGAAGCAGAGGTGTCATAAGTATTCACATTTATTAATTAAGCAGAAATATAAATACTAGGGTTTACAAATACTTCTGTTGAAGCTTAAAGTATCAAGCTTTTTACTCAAGTAAAAATGTCAACATACTGGTTTTAAAACTTCTTAAAGTGTAAAAGTAATGTAAAGGAAAAAAGCTGTTAAGGACAAACTCTTAGACTTTGCCACAGGGGTCTACAGTGCACAACCTCACCTCCCCAAAAATCATTTTTCTGAAAACTGTATCGTCCATATATCGACAAAACAGCGAGAAACCAAAAGAAAAACTAGTCAAAGCAAAATAGAAACAAAATACTTTTTGCATTTTTTAAATGTAAGAAATAAAAAGTACTGATACTTACGTGGAAATGTAAGAAGTGAAAGTTTGCTGAAAAATAATTACTCCAGTAAAGTATAGATACTGTACTTACATAACGCTTTTCTATTCAACCAGGACACTCAAAGATCGTTACGCTCCAATATGTGCCCTCATTTACCCATTCATACAGCACTCTCCTACATCTCTCGACAAAGCTAATCTAGATAAATCATTCTTTGGACACTACTTGATGCTTAAATTACACTCACACACTGATGGGACACACATCAGAGGCAGTGGGGGTTCAGCGTCTTGCCCAGGGACACTTCGACATGTGACTTAATAGCAGTGGAATCAAACTACCAACGCTCTGATTGGAAAATGACTCATCTAACCACTCATCCACAGCCGCCCTTATGTAAGGTAGCAAAGTATTTGTACTTTGTTACTTTGTACCTCTGAAAACAAAAAAAACACAAAGAATCTGACTTTGCTTTTGCAGCAACAACCCCAAGTTGGCCTGTTTTTATACCACTAAGAGCAAAGGCAAATGTAGCCTGACATATACGTGCTCCTTTGTTTCTATTCTTTGCTGTGGAAGAACTCATCTAATGATTCTAGAAGAGGTTACTAATAAAACGTGCAGCATAGCAAACCCCATAGAGGGCAGCAGTACCTGTTTGCAAATGCACAGACATGCAGACTCACACTTGTACAAACACCTTCTCATGACAACATCTACAGCTGCTCTGATCCACAGGTCTGTTTAGCAGAGGTTGCGGGGCAACAGGTTTTAAAAACACGCCACATTGCATGTTGAAGGAGAACGTAGACCAGACACACAGACACTTTTCCTCCCACATTCAAAAAGAATCGGGCAGGTACCGGCATACAGGAATGCAAATAAGTGATCATTATCTTTTTTTTGTGTGTTGTTTTGAAACAGTTTTGTTTTGCAGTGTATTACTAACAAATAAGACATTTGAAAAAGTTCTGCAAAATAATAAAGTGGTAAAATAAAATTAGACCGCAAGAAGGCATAAAAGAGGTTGTCCTAGCCTCTTTTTTCTTTTTTTCCAGCCTCTTTTTCTACAGAGGTGAGCATATTAGTTACCCTCTGTTTGCTTTTAGTAGGAGCACAGTTGTGCATTAAAAGTTAGAGGAAGAGGGAACAGTAGAATAACAACAATGTGCATTCAAAATCAAATGGCCTCTAAAAAAATAATAAACAAAGCCAACACAACGATGTTTCCAACCCTTGACAGAAATGGAAACCCTTCTTTTTGTCTGATTTAATGCTCAGTAAAACTTCTAATAATGTATCTGTTTAACCATGGGTGACAAAATGCTAAATATTTCCCTAATTTTTGCCATCATCCCACATTTTTTTAGCTACAGATTTGTGTATATTCTTTTTTGACATCCATCTATTTGTTGAACATTTAACCAGAATCCTCTTGTGAAATGATCAGCCAAAATAAAATACTTAAATATACAATTACAAAATGACTATATGAACAGTCTTTTGTTTATAAATCTGAGCTCAGTTTACAATTTCTTTTTCACTGATTTTTGTGTTGCTACAGATGGTTGAAGAAAAAGGCTTTTCTATTGATCTGCTTCCTACAAAGGACAGAGTTCAGGAACAAGATGGATTTTATATATCTATAATCTGATGTGGCTCCTCCTTTTTAAGAGGATATAGATTTTCTGCCACTGATTCAAGAAGTTCTGTAGGGGCTGAGAATCCCCTGCTTCTAAAGGTTGCAACCAGTGGATTTTCTGTGCTCGGTAGGATAAAAGGTTGCACCACCCCATATAAACTTTAAGCTGACATTTATCTTTGTGGTTGCCCTTGAATCCTGTTTTCCCACTGCAAAAACGCTCCGCTAATGACGAGTTCCATCTTAGGTGAGGGAGTATAATCGCCTATCGAGCAAGATTTGTTTCCCTTGTTTTCAGCTTCAGCCTGATCAAATTGGATGAGTCCCTCATCCCATTTCCACTATCTACTCAGCAGCCTCTGTGTGAACAGGATACAGCTTTAACAGCAGTACTGCGCCAGACTGTCCACAAATCATCTTCTTAGTCCTTCCATCAGGCTCCACGCATTTGGCTGGTGCTGATAAGGCCCCGGCAAAATGACCGCAGGGTCACAATTTAACCACTGAAGTCAGAGGC
This sequence comes from Millerichthys robustus, assembly GCA_034783495.1. Classification (NCBI taxonomy): domain Eukaryota; kingdom Metazoa; phylum Chordata; class Actinopteri; order Cyprinodontiformes; family Rivulidae; genus Millerichthys; species Millerichthys robustus. The sequence continues at coordinate 10,548,002 of JAVKLF010000047.1, forward strand.
AGAAATAGACCACTGTGTCCATCAAAGTGTAACTTTGGGCGGTCTCCTCCACTGCGTTGTCATTTCCCAGGCAGTGGGAAGCTTTGAAATAATCAGGAAAACATCGAGAGAGAAAGAAGGGCAGAGCTCAGACAGTTTTGAAGACTGACACTCCTGCTGGCCCTTTTTTTCTAACACACTGTCAAAACATTCACAAGGCTGTAATGTATTTGCAGAACTGCACCTGCCAATAGTATGACAGCTGGGATTGTTCTGGTTTGACAGAGAAAAAAAGCCTAAAATGAAAATGTAAAGACAATTATGTTTATGTGTCTGCCTATTAGCAAAATATCCCATAAACTATTGAAAAAATAAACTTCATGAAACTGGCAAAATGCAATCATTGCATGTACATCTAAAACTGATTAACTTTTGGGCTCAACCACTTCCAACTGACCAGCCAACTGACCAGAAAAACACAAAAGATGCAAAAATCTTTCAGCTAATGAGCTAAAATGTGATGTAGTAGTAGCAGCAGCAACACGTGCTCTTAGAAATCATTTGCACTTCAGTTGAAAATATAGTCAAATTTTTCAGTTAAAAAGCAGGCGTCAAACCTCTAAGCCTATAAAGGTCCATACAAAGTTTAGCTTACAAACAAGTTTCGTCTTTAAAAATTTGTTTTTTCTTTCAATTACTGTAACTTTCATAGAAAACTTCCACTGAAATGCACAAAGCCACAAGACGAGTTACAACTCCCTCCAGGTGTGAGCTCATACTTCCTAAAAGCTGAATTTTTTAGAAGCGAAAAAAAAAAAAAACCCTCCAGACTGACAACAAAATATAAGCAGGAGGTTTGCCTCTGGGAAATAACAACTCTGAAACTCCTTGGTACTCTTCCACTCTTCTGAAACTGTGGTCTTTGCATAGATGATACTAAAGTTAAACAATTTGACACAGAACAAAAACAATATATGTTTGGAAGTTTTTAAAAAAAGGCTCAACCTCATCCCAAAACACAACAATGGCAGAATCATGGTTTGTCCGTGTTTTGTTATCACGAGGTCTTGTGGCCTTGTAACTTTGGATCTTTAATATATGAATTTCAGGACAGCCACTAATTTGGATAAATAAGCTCAAAAGACAACATAACACAAGCAAATAAATAAAATCTTAATTCCTTAGAGAGTAAGAAAAGGAAACGTGCCTCAGTGCTGATAGTTTTCTGTGCTGCTGTTACTTTCAAAGACTCAAGGCATATTTTCTGCATAATCAACTTACACATCCTTGTCTGCATGTGTCCACTTTTTTAGTGAAGCATATCATAAAGGAAATACTGTGGAAACACAACTGATGAAGTTACAGCCATAAAACGTTTTGCAGAAATAGTATGCCTCTAAAAAACTGAATAGCCCTCTAAATTATTGTACACCACTCTAAGCTTAATAGATGTTTACATCTGTTTTGTTGTCATTAAAATGAAATGCTTTTTTTTTTTTTTTTACTTTATTGCCTCGACCAGCGCACCATTTCAAAACACGCAGGACAAATTAGACACAATTTTTCAAAAAACAGAAAATTGCATCACTACACCATCTGTCATACGAGGATTGCATGGTTTTTGCAGCAGTTGCACAAGCCAGAAAACAGTATGCCAAAGCTGCATGTGTGTGCATTATCACAGAGTAGGTGTTCAGAGTGCAGAAGATATTGTAAACAAATTTTCTGCCACTCTTGTCCAGTTTCTTTAAAAAAAATCTATATTTAATTCAGGATAATGATGTTACAGTCTTTTCTTTTGCCATGACTGAAATAAAATTCATTGGTCTTGCGAGGTAGGTGGTTATACCAGAAACCACATGAAGCTTTTCTCTTTAACTTTTGCAGGGATCCATTTTTGCTAAATGATAAAAGGCTTTTTTACGACCTTACGTTTTGCTCCCAATATGTATTGTTTGACATATGTTGTCTCCTATATTTCCATGACCCCTCCTTGAACCCACCATATCCATTTTAATGTGGCAGAAAAACGGCGTGGAGCTGGTCTCTGCTTTCGAGACCTCTTGGCACTCAGCTCTGCCCAGAACGAACACTTATCCCCGCTCACCCACATCAAATTCATTTTCTGGCATTGGTGCAGAGCGGCACCGTGGTCAGATCATTTCAAGTCAAGGTAAACTGCCCATAATTTACGCCACAGAACAAGATGGAACATGAATTATGTTGGCACACAATGAGTGCTGTGTGTCTTCTTTACAGCACCCCCAGCCCTCACCCCACCCTAACTTCCGCTCATTTTCTCTCACTCTCAATCACTTTAGCTCAAGTGGCACCATAACCCCCTGAAAGGCAATTACCATGACAACAGCAGTCAGAATTTGCACCACAGTAATTAGTGTGGGTAAGAAAAAGAGGAAATTATGTGTATTTGTCTGAGAATCGATATGTCACATGTAAGACTGGAAAGTGCAACCCTGGGGACGAACCTGTGGGTAGAAACAAGGAAATTAAAAATAACTGAGCTCTGGCGGCAGACAAAGAGAAAAGCAGAAGGCTAGTAGTAACAGGTCTGTGTATTAGGATCTCCATTAATCAGTATGATACAGAGGAAGCAACGAGTTAAGCAGCCCTCCTCTCTGGAAGTGATGTCATGTCTGCACTAAAAAATGATGGTAGAAAAGGGACTGCTTCTGCTCTCAGCAGGACCACACAAACAAATCTGATCTGATGAAGAGACTCTTTCTTCTAGTGTGTAAACACTTGCTACGGCCCTTGATTCCTCAGCAAGAAGAGAAAGTACTCGTGCCATTTGTTTCCTTTTTTCCTCTCCTTCTCGTTGAAATTTCCAACATAAAGTGATGTGAATCTCATTGCCTCAAATAGCAGCTTGTTGGAGGTGTGTGCCGGCTCACCTCCAGCTTTGCTCAGCCGCTGTAATAGATGTGTTTGTTGCTAAGTGGCGGTTGTAATGGGATGCTTGTTTGCCTTGCTCAGTGCACTTTCATCCTTCACTGTAGTGCTAATGCGGCGCAGCAATTTGTCTCCCGAGTGCAGCGCCTTTTTTGGGGGGGGGTTTAGGTGAAGAAAACAAAGACGCAAAGAATCATGTAACATCCCTCCACAGCATATTTGCGTCCGGATGTGTTTTGTACACACAAGTTGAGCATTTGTAAGTCATTTGCCAGCAGAGGAGGAGGAAAGGGGTTTAAAAAAAATACTCACTCCTGACAAAATCAATCATTTCTGCTTTTGTGCAGGAAAAGGTGCTGGTGGCTCAGATGGAGAGGCGGTCCTGTGGGCTGCAGTCCAGTAC
>JAVKLF010000047.1:10579430-10594483 GCA_034783495.1 Millerichthys robustus
CTAAATGACAACAGAAACCAGCTCACACTCCTGTACTGAGCTGATTAAAGGGGTGCACATTTCTGGTACCAACTGGACAAAAACTGGGCAGAAAAAAATGGTTTCATCCTGCCAGTATGAACACTTGTATATAGAGAATATTTCTTCTGTATATAAAATTTAAAAAATGGGTAATAGTTTTTATTTTTCAACACAAATGCAGCATGAATGCTAAAAAACTTTCTACTGACATTTGTTAAAAAAAAGATGGCAGACGTTTAAACAAATTAACAGAGAAAAGCCACACCAAGTTTAAATCTAGTTGAAGGAGAACTTGTAGGCTTTGAATTGGTTGTAGGGCTAAAACAAAACGAACATCAGCCACAAGATACCAAAAAAACTAAAGTAACAGACTTCTTCTGGTTATCAAAAATCTTTATCAGCAGAATTTAAATCCTATGGAAAACATGTAAAATAAATAAAATATGTCTTCAAGTATTTCTCCCCCATTTTTATTTTATAAAATTCACATCCTTGTAATTTTGGTTTCCTTCTGTTTCAGTGCCAGTTTTCTGCAGCATCTTGCTGTTAAAAAGTCACAAAAAAGACCATTTCAACTATTTTGTTTCATACCTGACAAAATCTTTGTTACTTTTCTGTAGTTCTAAAGAAAATAGGAAAGTCTGTGTGTGTTTTTTTTTATTGTATTATTTCGTTGCTGACACATTGTGTCCTCTGTCTGCTTACAGGATCCTTCATCAACATCTCTCAGATGATCGCCTGTGTGGGTCAGCAGGCCATAAGTGGCTCTCGAGTCCCTGATGGGTTCGAGAACCGCTCCTTGCCTCACTTTGAAAAACACTCAAAAGTATAACACATCATTTTATTTAATTACTTGTTTAGTTCTAAAACTAGTCCCATATCTGAGCTTGTTTGTTGAGACCTTTCTTTGTGTAAATGAGAATAACACGTTAAAGGCACAGTCAGTAACTGCGTGATTGTAACCACAATGCATCAGATTGCAGTCTCAAACTGAGCTCAGAAGTGCTCATTTTCACTCGTCAGTATGCTAAGGCGGTGTCAATCTGCATATATAAAAAGGATCACAATCATCTTTGTGTTTGTGCTCATTCTTGACTTTTATCAAAGGATGACATGATAAAAAAATAATAAATGAAACAAAGATGGACAGAGGGTAATAATACCAGTGTTGTAGACATTTTCAGAATACCTAAACGCTTGCTTGATGACTGGATAAAGATTTTTTTTCCCCCCAAGCTGCCCGCTGCTAAAGGCTTTGTGGCGGACAGCTTCTATTCTGGCCTGACGCCCACCGAGTTCTTCTTTCACACCATGGCTGGTCGAGAGGGTCTGGTGGATACTGCCGTGAAAACTGCAGAGACTGGATATATGCAGGTAATGTCACTGGAGTTCTCCAGTCCTGTTCCTTAGCTTAGTTGTCACGGAGATGCCAGATAAAGGAATGAAAACATGTATCAATATCTTAGAAATATAAGACCAGGATGTTGAAGGGCAGTGTTTAAAGTTGTTGGTTTGTGCTACGGATATCTTTAATCAGTCATTCATAAATATTTGAATATTCAGTAGGAACATTTTTTTATTATTCATTTATCATATAATAAATTATTCAAAAGCAAAACGTTTTGTTTTGTTCTTGTTTTCTTTGCTGCATTTAGTCTCCTTATATTGGTTCTCCTGCACAAACACATTACAAAACCCCCAAGTTAAATTCAACACTCCCTACTGTTTCTGGGTTACATAAATAAGTGACTTTTGTTATTCAGGATCTCATTTAGACATTTTAAATCAGCTCTTCAGTGAGATTTTAACGCTGAGCCTAATTTCTGACATTTGTTGAATGGTTTTGTGTTCTTGATGTTTGGACAGAGACGTCTGGTGAAGTCACTCGAAGACTTGTGCTCACAGTATGACCTGACGGTGCGCAGCTCCACTGGTGACGTCATCCAGTTTATTTATGGCGGCGACGGTCTGGACCCCGCCGCAATGGAAGGAAAGGATGAGCCTCTGGAGTTTAAGAGAGTCCTGGACAACATAAGGGTGAGTTACACTCGTCATCCTACGCTGGTAAATGATCACAGAAAGTTTGTATTTATGAGGAAGCTGCATGAAAAACATCTTTTGTGTTCCTGCACTTTCATAAAACATTTTTAAAATGACACATTCTATTTAAAGAAATAATAAAGCTTAATCTTTGTTTTATTTCTTACTTAACGGATTAGTTTTTTATATAACCTATAGATCTGATTAACTTATGTCAGCAAACCGTAGTTGTTTTCGAAAACTTGTTCTTCGTTATGGCGACTAAACTAAATATGGTCAACTGCTGTTTTTCTGTTTCTGCTCTCCCCTCTCAGGCCGTCTATGCGTGCCAGAACGAGCCTGCACTCAGTCAAAACGAGCTCGTCCTCATCGCCGATAAGATCATGAAAAGAACTGACTTTTTGTGCTGCGGAGACAACTTTTTGCAGGTATTGAAAACAAATTTTCAATCAATCAACCTAAATGTTAAATATTTTATCACAGAGAAATCAAAGAGTTCAGGCGATGTTTTTTTTTAGATAAAGGCAGATTTTACTGTCTTAGGTTGAGCAGCAACAGTGTTTTGACAAAATAACGTGGAGAAAGTTAACTAGCCATTAGGTACAATAAAGAAGAAAGAATGAACATCTCTAATTACCGACTGACCTACTGCAGCAGCTGGACTCTCACTGATTGGTTCAAAGACAAAGGTGGCCGGTCCTGTTCACGAGCTCAGACCGCTGACACTTCTGGTATCGGTTCAGTAAGAATTCTTTCATGGTGAAAGAATCTTTGGATATGTGTCTCTTTCAACATCCTTGTTTGTTTGATTTCTAATCATGCAGCTTCTTGATGTCTGGTTGTTCTTACGATCTGATCCTTTTGTTTAAGTTGTTTATGCACAGAGGAACTCTTCACCTCCTGTGGTGCACCGCTTACATGTAATTACTGCCAGGCAGCTTGTAATTAAAAGGAAATGATTTCTATTTGACAGAATCTTAAGTATGTGACGCAGTTTTGAAGCTCAAGGACTATTGTCATGCTGTTAATGGGTGTGTAATATATTTGAACCTTTCCCTCCTCTTGCGAAGGATTTAACAGAGACTGGCTCGGAGAAGTACCTGGAGGTACAGTGATTAGGCATGCTGGATTGTTTTTGAACTAAATCCAGCATGGTGTGGCAACAAAACTTGGAACTGGTTTTTGCATTTCACCCCCACCCCACCCTGCGACACAAACCTCTGGTTGCTGTATTTACTGCAGATGTTGTTTTTATTTTCTGTTTGCAATGTCTCCTAACTGCATGGAACTTTGTCATGTTTTCAAAAAAACATGATGCATTCAGGAAGATTAAATTTTGTGTTTAGGAAAAGTTTGTGACATTTCATCTCTTCTGTCAACTTCAGGAGATAAGGAAGTTTATAAAAACCATGTCGGAAAGAATCAAGAAGACCAGAGACAAATACGGCATCAATGATAACGGCACCACCGAGGTAGGAAACCAATATTAATGTGGTGATCATTCATTTTAGAAAAAGAGTACAATTCTAAACTGACCCATGTTTTAATTGGCTTGTTATTGTAGCCAATAGTTCTTTATCAGCTGGACCGCATTACTCCAACTCAGCTGGAGAAGTTTCTTGAAACCTGCAGAGACAAGTACATGAGGTAGGACATTCAGATCCAGTTGTAGTTTTAGTTTTTCTTTATATTTTTGAGTTTACTTTTCACAGAACTCATCGCTTATCTGAACTCAGGCACATTTTTATTTATTGGCCGTCATTTGGTTTGATTGCTTTTTAAAAAATAAAAAAAAACGTGTTTCTGTTCTAGAGCCCAGATGGAGCCGGGCTCTGCCGTAGGGGCCCTGTGCGCTCAGAGCATCGGAGAGCCTGGCACTCAAATGACACTAAAAACGTTCCACTTCGCTGGTGTAGCATCAATGAATATCACTCTGGGAGTCCCTCGCATCAAGGAAATCATCAACGCCTCCAAGAACATAAGGTCTCTCATGACAAAGAAAATGTATTCAGTTGTCTTTTGATTAGAAGAGAAAAGGTGACTCCTGTCTTTGTCACGACGTCTCCGGTAATTCACTGTGATTCACTGCTGCCAAATGGCTCAAAGATGGCCTTATATTGAACGAATAAAAGCAATTTTTGTGTTTGACGTTTGCTGCCAGACATCATAGCTCCAAAGGACTTTTACTTGATGTTTATTATTTTCCATAATCTATGGCTTAGAAACTGAATTAGTGCATTTATCAGAATGAGGGATGTTGGACCACAATAAAGTCTGCTTGTCAAAGTATTGAACACATCTCTAATTTGTTTTGGATAATCTACTGAGAGCCCTCTGCTTTCCGCTCAGCACCCCTATAATCACGGCACATTTGGACGTTGAAGACGACGCTGACTTTGCCAGGCTGGTGAAGGGAAGAATTGAAAAAACTCTGCTCGGAGAGGTAATCCTCCTTTATTCAATAAGTGGAAGTCATCGCGTGGGGGGGGGGAATAGCTGACAGGTGTCAGTGAGTTCAAAAAGACGAACCGCGTGAGACACGAGCCATTTCAGTCATAATGTCAAGTTTTCTGACTGTCCTCAACAGATTTCAGAATACATTGAAGAAGTTTTCCTTCCAGATGACTGCTTCATTCTTGTGAAATTGTCTTTGGAGAGAATTAGACTGCTTCGTTTAGAGGTATGTTTTTTTTTTTTTTTTAAATCTCAAGTTTTTATGTTTTTGTCAGTGTAGAATACATAAATATATATATATATATATATTTTTTTTTTCTCCTTCACACATCAGGTGAATGCAGAAACGGTGCGCTACTCTATATGCATGTCTAAACTCCGAGTGAAGCCTGCAAACATCGCCGTGCACGGTGAGGCAGTGGTCTGTGTGTCTCCACAAGAGAACAGCAAAAGCTCCATGTACTATGTGCTGCAGTCACTAAAAGAAGAACTTCCTAAGGTAATAATCTAGTGACGATAAAGAAATCCATTTGTAAACCCCCCCTTTTTAAATTTTTCTTTACGTTCATTCTTTATAACATTAACTAATTTACAAGTATTGATGATCAAAACTACAGATTTTTGGACCGACTTTTGGATTGACTCTTTAAAAAATAGTGCCGCTTGATCAGAATTTATCTTCTTATTTAAAGATAGGAATTGTTGTTGGTTTGCTTTTAAACTTAAAGCACAATTTACACGAAAGAAGAATCACCACCAGGGTTTTTGCACACATTTCACTGTTCTTACTTCTTACCTGGAAGGTGGTGGTCCAAGGAATACCCGAGGTCGCACGAGCCGTCATTCACATTGACGAACAGAGTGGAAAGAACAAGTACAAACTCCTGGTGGAGGGCGACAACATGAGAGCTGTCATGGCAACTCACGGTGTCAAAGGGAGTGGGACCACTTCAAACAACACATACGAGGTACGAGTTACAGCACGCTCCGTTTAGTTTCTTTATTTCAGTAATTTCATTCAAAGAAACAACTTATGTCAAACATACATAAAGCCCATATTTAAAATCACATTAGGTCACATGTTTAAACAAGTGGTGTTTTCTGCTTCGTTTGGACCAATTCATTCACTGAGCTCACATTTCTCTTTACGCTGGCTGTAACCCGACAACCCAACGGTTGTTCGTGATTCATGCCTTTTGTCCGCGATTTACAGAAAATAATGGACCGCAGAGAGCTACAGGCAGGGGTTTTATTGTTGCCGCTGTGCTGAATGTTCAGCCATGTCTGTGCAGTTTGGGAGCCAATTAAGTATTTTACTTGCTATAAAGAGCCTTGTTTTTTTCAAATACACCTCCTCCTGGGTGTTTACATTGAAACAATCAGATATCAGCTGGTGGCTTCATACAAATGCATTCCCCAGCTGGACAGTAAGTAATTTGATCACAAGTGTTTAATAATCCAGGTTGAGAAGACTTTGGGTATTGAAGCTGCCAGATCCACCATCATTAATGAGATTCAGTACACTATGGTGAACCACGGCATGAGCATCGACCGGCGTCACGTCATGCTCCTCGCAGATCTCATGTCGTACAAGGTACAAACTTTGGGCTATAAATTCAGTATATTTCTGTGCATTGTGGTATTTTACTTCACTCTATGTTGCGTCCTTAAAGGGGGAGATCCTTGGAATCACCAGGTTTGGTTTGGCCAAAATGAAGGAAAGTGTCCTCATGCTTGCCTCTTTTGAGAAAACAGCTGACCACCTCTTTGATGCTGCCTACTTTGGACAAAAGGACTCCGTCTGTGGTAAACTTCAGCTTCATCTCTTTCAGGACAATAACTTTTACTCTTTATAACTTTTCTAAGTGCAAACATTGTCTGTGTTCCTGTTTCAGGAGTGTCTGAGTGCATTATTATGGGGATTCCGATGAATATTGGAACAGGACTGTTTAAACTCCTGCACAAAGCTGACAGAGTTCCCACTCCTGTCACGAGGCCACTTCTCTTTGACAGCGCAGACTTCCATATATCTCTGATCGCATAGCATCAAGGAGGGGAAACGGCAAGAATGAATGTTTGAAGGTTTTTGCTTTTCAAAGCTGAGTATCTGTAGACAGAAAAGAGAAAATGCAAGTGCCTGCTGAGACTTGAATATCCTCTTCAAGAAACTAAATAACTAAAGTACTCGTTTCTTTTTTCTTTTCTTTCATTTTTAGCAAGCTGTTGATTCCACGGCTCTGAGCCAGCTGGGTTTTGTTTTACAAAGTCAAATTTCTGTTACTATTTGCAAAAAACTTCAGAGTGAAGAACAATTTGTGGTCGAAGCCCTTCTGTGATGCTTTTGTATGTTTGTTATGCATTTCTCTCTGTTGAGATGACAAAACTTAATATTCTTGCAGTGGATTAACACAGAACGCTGAATAATTGATCACACTAGCCAGATGTAAACAGACTAGAGTTTACCTGAGAAATAATTCCCTCTTCAATCATAAAGAGAATGGATTTTGCGTGGTATGTTTCAGTTTGCAGTGTGAAAAGCACAGCCTTCTTTTTTAAATGATCATAGCTTTGTTCTCAACTGTTAAAAACTATTTTTTGTGTAAAATTTTACACCGCTGTAATAATTTAAATTTGACATTTTAGGTCTTATAAGTTACCTTACAGTGCGTTTTGCTGAAATGTACATATAATAATTAAATAAATAAATGACCCAATCAAGAGAGGAAAGCATATTTTTTCTGTCTTGTTTTCCTTCATTCCTCATTTTTATTTTTCTTTAGCTCGTAATTTATAATTAAGTTTATAAAAAGAGAAGCCATAAAAGCTTTAATTCATTCAGTCGTGGTTATGTACAAGTTTATTTTTAATTTATTGTTTTATCTGTTTTTGCCAGTGTTTACATTCATATTTTTGTAACAGAAATTGACAGAAGTTCTCCACTCAAGAGCACAAAAAGGACAACTCCTCACAAAGTTCACCTTAAATTCATACAAAACTATTCAATGACTGCAGTTTTCAATGGGTCTGCACTTTTTTGCAGATTCTTCAGTACTTGATAAAGAAATCCCTTGAAACTGATGTTTGTGTTTCTGAACAGATCTATGAGAAAAAAGAATAAGTGTCTTTGACCTTTTGAAACACTTCTTTTTTTGCTTTTGAAGCATCTTGAGGGAATTTTAGCACTATTTAAATAGTTGTCTCTACTCTGGACTCTTATTTCTGTTAAAGCCATGATGTAAAGGCCAGAAACCTGATATAATATTGGGAGTTCATTTCTGTGTTTAGAACTCAGAAAGGTTGAGGTTCATCTAAGCAGAAATGTGAAATGTTCCATCTCTATAAGCAGAAGACCCGATTAACTTTAGAACTCCCAATTTGGAGACAATGGGGTATAGAAACGGAAACGATAGATTGGATATTAGTGATTAAAAATGAATCAGAACTATAAGTGAGGCTGATTTACTGGATTCAGATGGATCTGTATCTATTGACTAAACTGAATACACAGCTGCATAAAAATACATTTCAATGATTTTAAATATACAACAGAACCTTAAAAAAATCAATTGGCTGCATTTCCCATCATTTACAGTAATATATATGCACATAACCCCCAAAACAAAGCAATGCTAAAATAATGGAACAGTGCACACGTGTCCACTACACACCAAGATGTTAGAGGGTTAAAACCGATTTGTATGTTAGTTTGGTTTTAAAAGGGTTAAAGGTTTAATTAGCACCTGACTTCAGAAATATTTTCATTTTTGCCAAAATATTTTTTAACCTTCATCATTTTAATACTGGTTGAACTTTGTTTTCCCCCCAGATTTTTATGCAATATATAAGAAGAAAAGCGCTACTATAACATAAAAGTGACAGTTGAAGGTATAACCATCATATATTTTAAATAAAAGTTAATGGTTCAGGCTCAAAAATAAAAACGTTTGCAGCTAAATTAAACTGAAACTGGAGAGTTTTACTGGCTCAGACAAAAACAAATTTGATTGTCTTTCACAGTTAAAAAGACAGCTCTGTGCTGTAAAGTGTTTTTTTTGTTTTTTTTTTACAAAGTCAAACAGCTGTTGCAGCAGAAAAATCATAAAAAAAACAAGTCCTTCTGGGACTGCACATCATTAAAACTCTACAAAATAGACTAAACGTTGTGGAATCCAACAGATTTCTCAAATTGGACAAGCTGCTGCATCTGTCTTCCAGCATTCTGTTACTCCCAGTATTTACAATAAAACTACTATACATTTTTTAAAATACCCTGATGTGCATTTTGCTGTGTACATATGCTTTCATTCCTGGCACTGTAGAGTACGTAGTAAAGCCGCTGCGCTTTGACTTGAAATCCCATTTGTCTTCTTCACAGCATCACTCGCTGACAGATGACGGCGAACTTAAGTGTTTCAGAGTAAAAGCACCCGAACCTTAATCCAGCTCTGTCCTATTTGTCATGAGAGGAGCTGTTTGCGGGGAGCTCAGTTTGGATTGTAGAGATTTTCTCTCCCATGACTTCCAGGGAGCTTGCGCCGTGAGACGAGCTCGAAACGCCTCTTTCCACTGAGCGCTGCTCCGAGCTGCCGACTTCATCTGGCTTCAAGAAGGCCTCTCTGCTCTCTGGTTTGATGAACTGCACGCTCAGCCGCGGCACCACGGCGCCGCCGCCCGGCTGGTTCGGTTTACGGATGCACTGGGAGAGGGCGGAGAGGCAGCTCTTTTTGAAGTTTTCATTCATGAACGCGTACACGATGGGGTTGTTGAAGCTGTTGAAGAACCCGATAGCCTGAACAATGGCGATGATCATGTTTAGAGTCACTCCATCGTACTTCTTCTCCAGGTCATCTGCAGTTTCAAACACAACGACAAATTCAGCTCGTTGATAAGTGCTCATCAAGAGTCCTGGTACTTTGGGAACATAAAGCCAGACTTACTGTATTCAAACAGCATGTGGACGGTGTGAAAAGGTGCCCAACAAATGGTAAACAGAAGGACAATTGTAACCATCATTTTGACAGCTCTTTTCTTTTTCCTGTGAAAAATAAAAATAAAAATCATAATTAGGTGTGGAAAATATTGTTTACGTTTTAATTCCACTGTGGTTTTAAGATTTTTTTTTTCCCCATTCAGGCATAATTGAACACTCTTTCTCCAGATTAGACATTCAAACATCTACAGCAGTTTCTCAAACCTTTTGGGTCTGGGGACTTTTTACAGTGGAGAGAAATTTCCAAGGATTCCCTCAAAAACCTCATGTTGATCAAAAATAATGTACTGCCATTTTAACCCCTAAATGCCAAGGGAATAAATGTTTTGCTTTAATTATTATTTTTGGTGAAGAATGTTTGTTTTACTGGCCTGTTTTATGTTTTAAAATAAAATGATATTTCATTTAAGTATGGGATGTTTTCCTTCTTGCTGCACTGCTTTCTGATTCCAATGTTGCCTTTAAAAGGTTTTACCAGAACCAGCAGCTTCAGTTAAAGCCCTCCTGCAGGACATTTTGCAGAAAATTACAGATCTAAACTCTAAGTTTGAAAAAAAAGGGCAAACTGCAGGTACCTTGAACAAGTAATAGTGATAACAATTTAGATAATAAGAACAGAAAAGCAGAAAGAGCCGTGTGAATGAGTACGATGAGTAAATCTTGTCAGGTGAAGTCAACCCTGGTGTCAAACCCACCTGGAGATCTTACCAATCTCCCTGTGGTTCATGGTGTTCAGAACTGAAGCGTCGCCCACCCTCTTGCGGATCCACAGCTCAATGCCAATGCGGGTGTAGAGGAACAACATGGCCGCCAAGGGTAGCAGGAAGAGAGCCACCATGATGAAGGTGGTGTACGCCTGCCTGTACGTCAGAGAACGCCAGCTCTCCTGACAGCACACGTGGTAGTGATCGTACAGGAAGTCGTACTTCACCTGGAGACGGGGACGAAGAAGACTTTCAGCCAACACAGATGAGGTACTCCTAACTGACAAGTGGGATTTATGTGTTTTTCTGATCTGTATGATAAATGATGGATTTGAGACGCAGCATTTAACTTGTGAAAACACTGTAGGCTCAAAGATGGCTTTCTTTTATCTTCACAACAGCAGTGAAATAAACTCTTGGTGTTCAGCAGAGATTTTTCCCAGCTTTTGGCTTGATGCAGGTTGATTGCAAAGGACCCACTCGAAACCACAATGCAATTTTCAATCTACGGTACCACCACACGGACAGGGACACTGTTGTTTGTGAAGCTGTTGCATTTCGAATGCACTTACTCTGTTACTGTAGCTCTCCAAAGCTCTTGAAACTTCAGTCGAAAAGATTTGTTCATATTTTTTATTTACGTCATGTCTGAGGAAAAAACAAAAGGTGCTGAATTTAGTTTTTGGATTAATCTGCTCTTAGGGCTAAAGTTAGCTTCCTGGGTTCAGCTTGAATTGAAGACATTTTTAGCCAAGTGTCAGCAGATCAGGTATAAATTCAACCTATATCTTGGGCCGTGGTTATCTGCTGGAAGTTGGCTTTTAGATGAATTCCTATCTGAAAAGAAGAAGATGAAGTATCTTGGGATCTTTGGGGGTGATGAGAGCAGGAGATTGACAGGTTCTTCTTTTGGCTCAACCTCATCAGAATATTATTACAGCATCTCTTACTACACAGGAGGCCTATAAACACAGAGCTTTTCATTCTTTTGTTGCTGCCAATTCACATATTTAGGGCACTACTGAGCTGGGCTACAATTAACCTACACATCAACTTGTATGTACTTTTAATTGGAATTTTTCAAAGACCAGATGAGATGAGCAAGACAACCAGATATGTCCCGGTGTCACCAGTTTGATCATTTTTCATGTGTTCTGTCAAATCATGAGCTCTAAAACAAGTTACAATATATTTTTAAAAAAGAGAAAAGAACATCTCTATTTTCTACATTTATAGTCAAGTCATGGAAGTAACAGATGCAGAAGAAAAACCTACACCACCCCCCCACCCCCAAACCCCAACCCCAGCAACACTCCCCACCTCCTGGGGGACCCCGAGGCAGTCCCGGGCCAGAGGAGACAAACAATCCCTCCAGTGTGTTCTGGGTCTGCCTCGGGGCCTCTTCCCAGAAAAGAAAGTCTTTCTCAAAAACATCATACAGATGTGAAAAAAAAGTCTATATTCTAACACTGAAATATTGAGCTGCAATACTGTAGGTTTGAACCACACCGTTGTTGTTTGGTGGGATTAGAATCAGGAATGTAAAGTCGTTTTCGTTGTAACCAAGAATCGAGATAAACATATTGTGAAATGTATTTCTGTTATCTATAATAATCAGTTTTTTGGCAAAAATTGCTTTTTCACTATAATCTATAAGAGATACTTTCCTGAAAATTCAGACAGAGGCAGCTTTAGAAAGCTACTGAGTAATGGGTTGTTCTGAGAGGTATACTTACCTCTAGCTGTTGCACAAATAGCATTGGTGAACCCACCACCACTGAAGCAATCCATACCAGCCCTGCAGGGTGCAGACAAGTGTTCCATGAAAATGATGCATCAACAGATAAAAGGTCTTGCTTCAACTTCAGCCGGGGGGAAAAAAAAGCGTCAATGATTTTAATGTATAGACGTATAGCTGCCAGGGAAATTCATGGACCAGTTTCTGTGTGAGCGGTGCCAAACAGTAGTCACTTCTAGCTGCCAATATGAATACTTTTTCCTGTGTAAACTGCCAGAAATGTTTCTTTGATCTTTGTTCCATTAGTGTGAAACCATACTTGGCTTAAAAAACTAAATGCTACGTGACTTCAGGGTTCGACTACCCTGTTTACGTCAAAAACGGCATTAAAAAAAAATGAAGCAGAATCAAGACAGAAAGGCTGTTTTCAGTTTAAAGCAGTTCACATTTGTTTTACTCTGATTTTTTTTTTTAGTCAATGAAATACAAACTGCTGAACTTATGGTAGTAAGTAAGCTGCCATTTTGGAGCTAAAAAAAAGTTAATTATTTGTAGATGTACAGCCTATGATTACTGTCTGCAAGGTTAATTAAAATCCATTTAATGGATCATGAGATGTTTTGGTAACAGACAGACACACAAACACAAGCAAAAACATTCAGGCGACAATAAAATGTCGGGAAGCTAGATTACCTAACATCTTGTAGGCTCTTTTGGATGAGTATTGTCGCCTCATTTTCAAAGGGAAGACAATCCCCTGGTATCGCTCGATGGCGATGCAAGTCATTGTGAGGATGCCTGTCACTATAGCGGTGGTCTGAACGAAGGGAACAGTTTTGCAAACCAGAACCCCTAAAGGAAAAGCAGGATGAAACACTGTAATCCCAACAAGAAGACAAAAGTTAGCAAAAAGCAGTGAGTAAATTAGGAGCAGATCTTTTTCTGCCACTTTAGGTGCCAAAACAACCGTTCCTGATTAGAAGACACAGCGCTGATATATTTTACAGGTAATGAAGCCCAGAACAGTGTCAGACCCCTGAACTCCCCCCTGACTGGAGCAGATCCAGATGCTTTCAGCTCAATGTGTTTCCTGCTGCGATTTGCTCAGTAGCAGCTGCTGGACACGTCGTTGTTGGTCACAGAGCTGAGAGCCGAATCTCCCCCGTAAAAACCACCGAATTATCTCCCACGTGTAAAGCAAATAATTGGCACCGAGTCAGAGAGGTCGAGAATTCAGGACTCTGCAGCTTTTAAAAGGTTGTTGTGTGTTGTCAGCCGTGAACAGAGTGACAATTCAATAACATCACAAGAAGAAAATATTTTGCACAAGGAATTCACATGCAAAGAGAATTTTGTTTTTTACTTTATGAAAAGTGTAAAAAGGACATTTTTCTCTTTGCCTGGTCTGGGCGGTAGGATTATTTTTAGACACCTTTTAGTGCTACAATCCACCACAGGTGGACAGGTCCAGGATTGGCTGAGTATCTCCAGACTTCATCACTGCAAGCTGCTCATGCTGCCTTTCTTTTTTGGAACAAAGGGTCCCGAACTCTAGGTAGAGAGAGCAATCTCTCAAAAGTTTTCTTTAGCTGTTTTTAAGCTGTAAAAGAATTTCAGCAAAAAGAAAAATCCTAATAAAAACAACGCAAAAGCTGTTTAATTAAAATTACAAAGACTAAAATATATGTTGTCGGGGCTTTGGTTAGTACTGAGTTACTATGGTTTTGATCATTTTTATATTTATCTTTGCACAGTTGAAGGGAGGGCATCCTCAGATCTGTGAGTTGGGGATTTGACTCGTTACATTTTTTTGTTTCATTTGATTCAAAGAGCTAGAGAAAAGTGAACAGGAAGAGAAAGATATGATGATAGAACATTAAAACATTTTGGGTGAGGACTTTTATTAAATCACAAAATTCCCACTTGGATGCAACAACAGAACAACCTGAATCAAAATCAACAATAACTATAAGAAAAGTGTTTAAGACTTAAACCTAAACCTGTTTTTTTAACAGTTTAAAGCAAGAAACCTTGTTTACAACTATTTTTTCTTTGTCTGAATTCTCCCACAGGTGTTAAACAACATTTTGATTTAAAACTGCACGAGTTACTGAGTTCATTTCCTGCAATATGTGAAATAGAAAATATTTAATATGTTTTGATTTTACTGTCCCAGTGTTAAACACGTCAGGAAAAGAAGAGAGTGAAGCCAGTTTATTTGTTGTTTCAATGCTTTTTCTCTCCTCTAATTACAAACAGTGGAGGACTTTTGAAGACAAATTCAATCTTTTATTTGTTTTAAATTCCCTCAGATCATGGACGAGAACCAAAGCAGGTGTTTTGTTATTTTTTAAAGTTTAAGGGCTCTGCTTTTGTCCATTTCTTAGTTAGTTAAGTTAAAAACTTGAAGGCTTTTTTTTTAAAGTCACAGACTTCAATCATCCTGCTTTCATGAACGCGTCTTGAATATTTTAGACCATAAAGTTGGCGTCTGCTTCAGACACGAGCCCGCAGCTCTAATTCATCCCCACGTGCACCGAATGAAGTTAATGAGCCCGCAGAAGCTGGAACTCACCGCCGAACCATTCCGACGAGATGTTCTGCAGCAGGGTGAACGGGATGCAGAAGAAAGTGATGAGCAGGTCGCTGACGGCCAGAGAGCAGATGAAAATATCCGTGGCCGTCTGGATGGCTCTCTTCTTCACAACTATGTAGACGACCAGGCTGTTCCCGGCCAGAGCCAGGACGAAGATCACCGCGTACATCACCACGAAGGTGGTCTTGGCGCCGGGCGGCAACTCGGGGATGTAGACGAGCGGCTGGATGTTGTAGGTGTGGATGAACTCCTGCCGGCTCAGGTTGTAGAGCCGGAGCATCTCCTGCAGAACTTCAGGGGTGATTTTGGAGGAAGCTGCGGCCATCCTGACGAACTATAGGAAACTGAAGGAAACCAGAGGGGGGGTCCAGAGGGGGGGTCCAGAGGGGCTCCTTTACCCGCAGGTGCGTCTGGATGCTGCGCGGACCCTGAGCCAACAGAGCCAGATGTTGCTGCCTCTCTCTCTCTCTCTCTCTCTCTCTCTCTCTCTCTCTCTCTCTCTCTCTCTCT
>JAVKLF010000047.1:10597229-10609700 GCA_034783495.1 Millerichthys robustus
GTTAAATTTAATGGCTACTTTGTGAAACTTCCATCATAATTCATTTAGTTGTTCATTAGATATTTTGCTAACAAACAAATAGAGTTGCTTGCAATAGTTAGTAGCTATATACAGAGATTTTGCACAATCAGCGTTCAGAGTATAAGTATGGGATCAGTCTCAGACGCTAACACAACAAATTTGAGGTAAAATAGCTGCAAATGTGACTGATTTATAGCATTTTTGTCTTTGTAAAGATAGCTTTACTTTGGAAACCATTGTGAATCAGAAAATCAATTAACGTTTTGCTGGAAATCCTTAGGTGTTGACATTTATGCAAGTACCACCCACCTAGTTCTAGATTGAGAAAACATCCCATCAAGGCAGCACTCATTCAAAGGCAGCAGGAAAGTTTTCTTCATTAGTCTGAAATGAGTATCTGTGTGATGCACTGCTCAGTAAGCCCACACTGTTCATGTAACTTCAAAAAACCAAAATCTAAGACTGGCCGAAGCAATATTTATCTGATGCTTTTAATAATGAGTGTGATCAGTGTGTCTTTGCTGCTAATAAATGTTAATTTACTTACAGTTTATTTGCTGTCTTTTTAGCCTTATGCTTGCGTTTAAAAAATAAAGAAGAAAATCTTGTTTTTGTAGTTAAAACCATTACAAGATCCAGACCTATAAGTGGGCGAATGCCAGTTTTTAAAATTAAAGCTTCAATGAGCAAATGGATTTTCAAAAGAAAAAATAAACTTTCAGTATCTCTATGGACTTTAACATTTTTATTTCTTCGCTTTTGTGTTTAGAACATGCAAAAATGTCCTTTTTGACCCCTAATGGGTGGCAGATTTCTTCACTCTGATGTGTGGGTGTGTTTCATAAGAGACCCAACAAAGATAAAGGCAGCGTAGCCTGATCTGCTAATGGCATAAACAGAAAAACATAGTACATACAGTGAAATAAATACAGATTCTTAATAAAAAGCAAGGTTCATTGTAGTCAACATGATGGTATATACTGTCTTCATACACTGCAAGGTCAAAACTAAAAATTACTATTTGCAAACAAATGTATGCCGTGGAGAATGTTTCTGCCATTTGTTTTCTTCATTGCTTATCGAGAAAGATGATTCATTCAAACTAAATGATGCACAGACTCATTACTTTAAAAAGCTTGATGTTTTACACACATTTTCTCTCTTTTCTTTGTTTATTTCTTGTATTATGAAATATGCATGACTTGAACACATCTCGCCTTGAGGACCTAAAATTGATTTGTATTCAGGTAATATGTCCTCCACAAACTCACAAATGGATATGCAGGCTTTGATTCATAACCCACCTTTAAAAAAGGCTTTGTGTTAAACGATTAAAAAAACACTTTTGACAAATAATTGTCTGTGATAATGTAGTTTGAAAGAACTCAAAACTCTTTTAATAAAAATACATTTTACATGACCTTTGTAAAAAAAAATACTTTTATTCCCTGTAGTGGAGCATTAAAAGGAAAACGAAGGCCAGACTTGGAGGTTTCAGAGGTCATTTGTGCTATTTTAAAGCTCTTTCCCAATGATGTGGCCCCAGTTTGAGTTTAGCCGGACAGGTCGGCAGGTGAAGTTCAACATTCACGTCACAGATCCTTCCCACAAGGACACCTGTTGGCTGTTGGCGATAAGATGCAGCTGCGTGTTGACGCTCTATCAGCTACACGTTCTACAGGACAGCGCTGAGACAAGAGGGCGGTACTGGGCCTTTAACCAAATATTTTACAGATATGACGCTGACCCTCCTCACACCCACACACACAGGCACATACACAGGAAACAGAAACCACCCGTTTAACTCATAAAAGAGGTGGAGGCCTTCCAAAAGCAGAAAGTAAAAGAGAGTCTATATATATATATTTTTTTTCTGAGCAAATTAAACCTAAACAGTGCAATTTAAAGAATATGGTAAACAAATTAACAAGATGCCAGTTACTTGGAAAAGCTGCCTAATGAGACCAAAAACATGAATCTGTCATGATTTGCAGGAGTTTTCTAGTAGTTTACTTTTTGTTTTTGTTTTTAGTTGTGCATTGATCTTAATGAAACTACACACTTTTTCTGTTCGGTGATTACGTATAACATATTTTCAGGTCCAGGCTTTCTAGGAATTTGCGTGCACCACTTATTGTGCATGTTTAAATTTTGTTTAATTTTCCCTTGAAGATGTTCGCCCAGTCTGTCACATGTTCTCTGAAGACCAGACTTTCCAAGCACATTCCCAATCACGTTGCTGAGTTGCTTTAACATTGTGCTTTAGGCCTTTTCAAATAAAAATCCAACAGGAAGATGTTGCCAACATCCACGCTTTGGCTTGGTTTGTTGGGTTTAAATGTGGAACACGTGATTAGGAGGGTTGAGCAAAATGAGCACAGCATTGTCAGATGAAAACAATACTGTTTATTCACAAAAATATTCCATCCAAAGAAAAAGGAAAAAGAAAAAAGAGCTACTATTGTGTCTTTTGTACAGCTTTTCCTCCCTGCCTTGAGTCCAATCAACTGTTTTGGTTATTAAAACTCTTGTCAAGCACGGCCTTCAGGGACAGAATCCAGAACTGGTCCTATCTCCCCCCCGCCCCCCTCTGGCTCTCATCCCCTTGGAGTGTCCTTCATAGGCTGTATAAAGATGTGGGCAGGTCTTCTGATTCTCTGCTGTCACCGCTGAAGACAACATGCTGCCTGCTGTTGTAAAGCTCTGCTGTGGAATCTCCTACCCACATCTCAGGAGTATGGCAGGTAAACAGTCTGACAGAGGAGCTTCCTTTTCCTGTTTAGCATATGTCAGATGATGCATTCGATATTTTTCTTTTAAATGTGCAGGACTTCAGCGCACAGCTGCAGCAGTGATAGGCCAGGAGATCACACACCTGAAGCGGTGGGGCCAAATCCAACATCTCACGGGAACACATGCCGGTGAGAATAAAATAATCCACATTTTGGTACAATAGGTTTTACGCTTTTTACTAAGAAGAGTTGCTTACAGAGCCTAAAGACGGAAAGTCTCCAAACAAAGATGAGCTGTTCTACGTTCAACACGGCCGAGAAGCAATGAGGAAGGCGCTCAGTATGCTGGAGGACAGAGACGGGTGGAAGGTCGAGACCAAAGAGGTAACAGTTCAGGCTTCTTTGTGTCTTTAACGTTTCCGTCATTGTTAAATAAGCCAGACTTAAGTGTAACCTTAACATAACAAGTGGTTTTCTCCTCTTCAGAACAACGGGGATGTGATCTGCAGCAAAATGATCCCAGGGTCTGGGAAGGTGTTCAGATTGGAGGCGGTCTTGGAGGCCAGTGTGGATGAGCTCTATGACCTCTTGTTTGTCAGAGTTGAAGAGATGTCCAAGTGGAACCCAAGTATACAACAAATCAAAGTGAGTTAATAATCTTTAGACAAGTTACAAGAAGCCATAGATGATAAATTGAGTCCCTAATTCGTTGGTTGGGGTTTGCTGGATTTATTTATTTTTTTATTCTTTTAGAAGTAATTTGGGACCCTAAGCTGCATGCTGCGCAGTTCTGCAGGTTGATTTAAAAAAAAAAAAAGACCAAATCTGACTTTCATTTCTGTTTCTTGAAGGTTCTGAAACAAGTCGGACCTGAAACTGTTGTGACTCACGAGGTTTCAGCTGAGACGGCTGGGAATCTGATCGGCCAGAGGGATTTCCTGAGTGTCAGACACAGCTGCAAACAAAACTCTGGCGTTTATCTTGGAGGAGCGGCGATTCAGCTGGAGTCATTCCCACCTGAGGCCGGCTTTGTGAGGTACGGGATCACCTGCAGGGTTGTTTTATCTGAACAGACAAACACCATGTGTCATAAATCATTCAGTTTGAACCCCTGGACAAATTTATACATCTACTGCTGATTAACGTTTGGAGTTATTCCAATTCATGATGGCCACTACAGCCAAGTGGCATTATGAAATGCAAAAACTGCTATAACGTAGTCAATTTTTCAAATAGTTAGCTAAAACTTGAAGTGGAAGTAACCAAGAGTTAGTCACATCACAATAGCAATTTTAGTGGAATTTGGCCAAGTGAGTATTACTGACATGATCGTGTTTAATCAACAAAAAGCATTTTACCACATTATATTCAACATACTGTATATCATTTTAATCTTGTTTCGTTTCTTAATTCTGTGTTTGCACCAAATGCAGCTTAAGTTTCTGAAGTATGAGAAAGTAACAAGAAAAATCTAGATGACTCGTTTTAAGACTTTATTTAATGAGTTGTTGTTTTTTTAACTGCACAGAGCTGAGGATGGGCCAACTTGCATCGTCATTCAGCCTCTGGACAAGGACGCAAGAAAAAGCAGCTTCACGTGGCTTCTGAACATGGATGTAAAGGTAACTTTATAGCTATTTCATTTAATCACAAATGACATGACAAGCCCTTTACAGCAATGAGCATGCAGACCTCTTGCATTTGGGAAATGCCCACCAGGTACAACATACAACTAATAAGCAATAGAAATACAGCTTCAGTTGAGAAGAATGTTGAAATGATGTGCGTTTTGCTTTAAATAAGGCTAATTTAGTTTTGGATGTTACAAGTGAAGAACTCATTCAAAACCTGACAGGTAAAGTTTAAGGAATCACTTCATATTCTCCCACAGCAAAACCTAAGAGCCTCGAATCGCTGGGATGTGGAATGCACATTTTAGAGATAAGCAGTAGGTACAAGATAAGAATATGCTTCATATCTGAGTAAGCTGGTGCCTGAGATACGGGATCAGGCAAGAGGAGGCCAAGGATGCTGGAGGGAGGGGTAACACTGAGTTAATGTAGATAGAAAGAAAGGAAGAGTTTTTAGATATTTCTTGTTCATGAAAATGAAATTCTGGTTTTTATTGTTGTAAATTTCCCAACTTTATGAAGTTGCCATGGTAAACAATTCCATTACTGCCATTAGATGTGATTCAAAACTTGGTGGAGAACCTGTTAGCAGACCATCTTGTAACAATTTGAAAACATTTTAGTTTGATCAAGGAACCGTATTTGCAAATGAGCAGCACATTTGTTGTTTAAAACCTGTAAAGCAGCCATCTACCATTGTTTAACAAGACAAAACTCACAGTTGGTGGCTGTAACAAAGATAACTTTCTTTGCAGGGCTGGCTGCCAAAGTCCATTGTTAATCAGGCTCTGCCTCGAGCACAGCTGGATTTCACACGCCACCTCCGCAGACGTCTCAGCCTGAGGTGATCTGAGTTTTCCCGACGGCCTCGCTGCAGCAGCACCTTGTCATCGCTCACAGAGGAACAGTGGGTGACGGGGCCATGGTGACAGACAGGCTGCATGGCACAGGGCCACACGTTTGGAGAGAAACGCTGCCCCGGTAGTGATGCTCAGCATAAGGGAGAGTCAGCAGAGACCAGTGCCAGCCTGGCAGAAGGAAGCTGGCTTACAATAGGAATTAATGTCTCATCGCGCCACTTAAACCTCATCAAGAGTTCCTGTTTAAGAGTCATTCCTTGTCTCTTGATACATGACACCTTGTATACGACCGCATAAAATGAATAAAGTGCTTAAATGTGCTGAAATAGACTGATTTATTTTACTCAGTGTTCATATGAATAGCTTGACTACAGTACCAGATGCAGCATGGGGCTTCTCTGTTAATTAAAATACAGCAAATTTGTAGAAAGAACTAATCACCTCATTAGAGTTCTGCACAGAATGAAAGGCACTACATTTAAATATAAAAGCAGCAAAAGCAGCTCAGAAGAGGGCAGAGAAACGATAAGAATCTTTGTTTTTTCAAACGTATTTTACTTTGCTCACCATTCCACTTAGAAATTCAATAAATATCATCATTTAAAGCTTTCATTCATGTCCGTATATACAAGAACTATACAATGAACACAATGAAACTCTATAACAGGAAGCAGGAACTGTGGAACAGAACGACTATTCAAATTCTGACGACTTTGGGCTTTTTCCAACCGCAACTTTCATAACTTCAAATTCACACTATATACATGATTTGGCTACTGAATGAGATGCAAAAATACCCTAATATGTTTTTACTTTTAATTCTTTTTTCTTCCAGTTTTTTAAAACTTTAAGTGACAGATAATAACAAAAATAAAACAAAATAAAAAACAAAGGCTGAGCTACAGTACATAAGGGGTTGGCTTGCAAACAGACTTAATTTCTTTGCTTAACAGTGAGGATATTCACTGTTGTGTTAGAGTTTGACAATAAAAAAAAAGAGCACCAGAGACAGAAAGGCTATGAAGCTCCCTGCCAGGAGTACAGACCATTAAAATCATCAGTGTGCCACTAGACAAGATTACAGACGTTACAAGTGCCTTGTTGTAATCAATTACAAACTGCTGCAAAACGACATATAAATGCAGTTTGGATAAGTGAGGCCGTTTCAACTCTTATGGCATCTGTTCAAGCACTTGGCTGACTGAGAAGGAAAATAAGACTGCTCTTTAGTTTGTTACTGAAGAAAGCTGCCATCTAGTTTTGCTTAGCATTAAAGCTGGAGGTATGGGATTTAAAAAGGTAGAATTGTGTCGCAATCTCTCAAGTAATTGGTTATAAGTGATTGATTTAAACACAAAAAGAGAAAAGAACAAGTAACTGTGAACAGAACATTGGTGAAAAAAACAATGTAGACAACCATAAAAGAAAGATAGATCGATAGAAGATAAAGCTTGCAGTTAAGTCATTAAACTAAAAAAGAGCAATAGCTGGTCTGGTGGCACACTGAAGAGTATTTAGTGATCACTTCCATGTTCACAATCCAAGTTCAATAGTAGTTCTAATGCACTTAGAAAAACAGGCTTACACAACTGTACACAGATAATAAAAAAGGAATGTAGCTATGCCGTCATCACATTTTGAACACATCTTGTAGTCTGTTTTAGTTTACAGCACCTTTGTTTTGACAACTTCTGTTTCATATTTTAAGCACACGTAACACTCCGGAGTTTTGACGAGGTAATCATCACTGGGCTTCTCTGGGTTCACTGGCATGGAGAGAACATGCTGAAAAAAAAAACAATATTCAAATACAAAAGAGATATCTGCAGAAAAGCAGACGAGCGGTCTGATTTCTGAGACCGTCGTACTGCACAGCACACTCCACGAGACTTGCTCGCTATTCAGTTCGGAGCTGAGGCAGTTCTGTGACTCGAGTCTTTCTCGGAGTTAAATTGTCCCTTCTTGACCTGGCAGCAGCAGGGCCTAAAGTGCTCTTTGAACTGTGCTCTTTGGACGCGCCTCCTTTAGAGTCTGCTGTGGGCCGTGATGGCCCTGGAGGTAGACGGGTCTCCACGTCAGAATCTCTCCTCTCATCGGTTGGATTGGCGGTTGCATGTAGGAGCTGAACAACCGGTGTTGGTGATCCCGTTTGAGCCACGGCAGCTGTGGTCGGTGCAAAGGCGGTGGAGAAGAGCTGTCGTCTCATGGCTTTAGTGGTTTGTGGCGGGGTCTGGGCTGTGGTAGCCAGCGATGAGGCAGAACGAACTGTTTTGTGGATTTGTGGAACGTCTGTGGTAAAGTCTTCCCTCTTGTTGCACGACTCACAACAAAGTTTATAATATCCAGGGATGGAACAATAACGAGCAAGGACTTCCATCTGGCAGAAAATCAATTTATCTTCCAGACATGGCTCATCTAGTAAGAACAGAAGACGTTGGAGCAATTAAAACATGGATTTTTAGTTTTACGTCAACAGTTCTATCTTTGGGAGGTCATTTTTGTAACGAATTACAAATGAACTTACTGGAAGAGATTTTCTGGACAGCATTATCAGGAGCTTTTTCATATACAGCTTCGTCATTCATTGTGGAGTTTTCAGTTCGGACAGCGAGGGAGGAAAGTTCTAATCCTTTAGAGAACAACAAAAAAAGATGAACATATTTTTTAAACATTTTCATAACTTGTTTACCCTACTAAAAAATATAAAGATACTAAGTACAAGTTTCACAGCCTAGATTTCATTATTGTGTTTTTGCCGATAAAAAAGTACTCGATTGTTTCTCGCCAGTCCAGAGAGACGGGAAGAAATGTTCGCTTTGACTTTTTTGAAAGGCAACACCACAAAAACTGCAGGAGGTTATTACTGCAGGAATGTTTTGACGCATGAGCCTAAATATCTTGTATGCTTTATTTTTTTACTGCCTTTTGAATATTTGAAAACTTAAGAGCAGTTTGAATGACTGAAGTGAGTCATCGCATAAACAGAAAATCAAATTCAGAAACAGGGCTTTCTATACAAAAATACAACGGCAGATTTCTAGACAATAGGAGCGCTGATACACTTCAGGATTTTATTTGTAGTCCTTGAAACACTGAATAATCCTGAGTTCAGATCTGGGCTTTAAAATATACTAATATATCTTCTCTATTTTCACACTTTAGCATCTTGTGCTTCAGTTTCACACAGCAAGGATGTGAGAGATGCACAGAAACTGCAAAGTGAGAAAACATTTGTTCTATAGGTATCTGGCAAAAGTAATAAAAGAATATGTGCTTTATGCATGTGTGAGGACTTTAAATGTCACAGAGAGAGACGTCTAAAGACGCCTTCCTCGACACTCTCCTGGTTCCTGTAAAGAAACTGGAATAACCTTGAGTATGCAGAGACAATTGGCTTTATCTCAAGTCAAGGCGAAGAAAAACCCAAATATGGCAATTTCTATCAGCCTCAAACAGTGGTCCTGTCAATAAACGTGTGTTTGAACACAATTTTTAATATATTTGATAGATTATACTGTACAATGCCAGATCTTAGCTGTGGTTATCGTCAAAAGAAAAACATAAAACATAGAAAATCCTGGAAAACAACTTTTCAGCACTGCTTTCAAAAATCTTCTTTTTCTTCTTCTTGGAAGTGAAATACATTAAAATGAGGGTTAGCTTAGAACCTTTGCACAATAATCAATTTGTCGAATACATCTATTTTGCAAAAGCACATTTTTTAAAATTTTGCTATGTTCTTGTAATATTTAGGATAAAAATGAATCATCAGTTTTTGACATTAAGAAAATCATATCCTAATCAAATCAAATGTATATCCTAATATGCATGATACTTTTTAATAAACGAAGAACAGTTTTATTTTCATTTTCTTTTATGTCCTAACCTCTTGGGTGGCAGTATAGAATGTTACAAGTTGAATTAAAATCATCCCACACAGAGAATCTCCAGCTGTGAGACGTACGTGTGGGCAGACAGAGATACAGTTTGGATGTAAACACTGCTCTGTGTTTCAGAATGTTAAGAAGATTTAATCTGCATTTAGACAACGTTTTACACACAAAATTCAATATCAGTACAGGAACTTTTATTTCCACTAGTTATTTGTTTTTGTTTTGCGAAAATGGTGGGATTCAGATTGAACGGTGGCAAGTTCCAACTTAATGGTTTTCATTGTAAAAAAAACCACGGCAACATTTGGAGTCGTTTCTTTCGACTCCTACCAGCCGACGTAACCCTCCACAGGTCACATCCTCCTGACGTGTAACTGAATCTCACCTGGACATGGATTTAGTTTGCAGATAAGGACTATTTCTGGTTTCTCGCCCTCGCATTCTCCAGCCGTGTTGTCCCTGGCCTTGCATACAACCTGCCTTTGCTGAATCCCCTCGCCACAGGTCACCGAACACTGTCACACACACACACACACACACAAAAATAAAACAATTACATACTGATGTATTTCCATCAGTTTAAGGAATTTGATGATTATTTAGATTTATCCCTGGTGAATTTATACACAATATAACATTTTTACAACCATCGTTGATCTTTTTTTACTGTTTAGAATACAACATGAATGATGTAAAATTGCTTCCTTCACCCTGCTGTACAACAGCATAGACACACATTCATTACCTATGTAGCACGGTGCACTTATTATGAAGTGTTACTATGCACATATTCTAGCAGGAAGTTGTTCGAATTCTGCAGCAGAAGAGGCCATTGTATGTAAAGTTCTGCCACTTGCCCCAAATATTCTAGTTTAATATTTTAGTATATGATGAATGTTGAGTATAAGGTGCTCCCAGTGTTCAGTATGTGTGTAAATCTCTCCAATAGACACAAACAAAAAAAATACATTTCCAGATAGTTTATCTACAGCAACTTATCCTATTTTCTCTCTTTCCAAACCTTAATGAAAACATTTTTAAAATAGTTATATTTTGGATATAGGGATTTTAGAAACAGAGTTTTCTACTTCCCCAAAGGTTTAGGATTTTTGACTAAGAGGGTTGCTGTATAGACTTATCTAAAGGTACATGTTAGCTAAAACACCATATTTTTGTTTATCTTTTTCTCATCTGGCCATTTATGCTGTGAAAATAAATATTTTTAAGTTAATGGTAAACCTATAGTGTCAATCAAATATTTGACAGATGAAGTTCCATATTAACAAGCACACATTACCACTAAGTATGTCAGATACCAAGTAGAATTAACAACAACCACTAGCCCTAACTTCTTTTCATTATGGTTTGTTACCTGAGACCACGCCCCAGTCCTCCACTGGGCGGGGCACACAGTGTGGTTACACGCTCTCCTCATTTCCGGTCGACCGGCCGTGCAATGTTTACTGTGGACGGGCCGGTTGGTGCCATTGTGAAGCGACTGCATGCACTGCACCGCCCTTGTCTGGTAGCCGAGCTTCCCACAGGTTTTACTGCAGGGACTCCAGTCTTCTATCACCCACCTTTTTCATTAAAAAGATATATCAATTATTTATATTTATATCAGTGTGGGAATGGTGCTGCTGTATCAGGAGAGCTGACAGTGGCAGTAATTGGATGTTTTATCGCTAAAGATGACTTACGTTGGTTGGCTGCATTCTTGCGTGTTGCAGCGTTTGCGGATGGGTTTGGGCTTTTTACTGGTTTCACAAAAGTTGCGATGTACTAAATGGCTGTCACTCTTCCTCCTGCATCCATACTTTGTATACTGAATGCCTAATGAAGACAAAGGTGTGCATAATGAATATTCCAGCCAACTAAAACATCAGATTAAAACAAAATAAATGTATAAAGTGAGATATAAAGCTCTATCTTAAAATAGACTATTACACCAGAGATTTGAAATCTGATTTTAACCAGGATGTTTGAAGACTTGGCATCATTTCTAACTAGAGATTTTCCTAGTTGAACATAAGTTTATCTTTAAAACTAGGACAAAAGTAAATCTTCATGTCATCATAACATGATATGATTTAATTTTTTTAGACACAACATATACAAATGAAAATAAAAACTATAATAAGAGTCTGACCCACACACCAGGTCTTTTCTCAGCTGTTTGTCTGAACATTATGACTTTTTTGTTTTATATTTTTATTATTAATTTACGCAAAACCTCACTGACCTCCCCCGCATGGTTTAGAGCACTGAGACCAGCTCTTCAGAGCCCACTCATACGTGTCCAGTTCAGCAAGAAGCACATTGTTGTTGGTAATAAGTGGCAACAGGTCCTCATGAATTATGTATTTATAAGTCAAGCTAATTTCTACATCTTCCTTCATTGGACTGACCTGCAACAAAGCAGGGAGAAGTTAATGGGAATGGAGAAAAACAGTCATTGTGAAGCAAAAGTAGAAAAATGACTCACCAGAACTACAATGCCTTCATGCAGAGGACCAGTTGTTTTTAATATTTCTCTCTGATCATCAGTAGAATACTCCCACTGTAGACCGTTTTCAATGAAGGTCATAGCTTCAGCATTGTCGCTCTTTTCATTTAATATAAAGTTCTCAGTAACCTGATTTTTTACAGCTGTCAGCAATAATGACAAACATATTCAGGATTATAACTTAAGGGGAAAGAATATGATATTTCTATGTTTTTTGAACGAAAAATGAAACAAATTCAAACAAATCCCAAATTAGTCATCTCTCCACCAAACACCTCTGATATTGATCTTTTTTTTACTCACCAATTATATGAGGGGAGGTCTCATTCTCTTCAATGGTTATATGGCGAGCTCCCATTGGAATGTCAAACATTTTGAACATTCCTGACAATAAATAAATAAAGATACAAAAAATGGTTCAGATATATGGGACACAAAGTGTAAAATAAAATAAATAAAAATGTCACTAACACATTTTGATTATTTAGCTCATTTTCTGAATGTAAAATCCTACTTCAAAAATTTCAACTCACATCTTATTCTTTTTTTAGCTCATTGTTCTTTCATTTTGCTCATTTTTACTAAATGTTACATCCTAAATCTAAATGTGTAAATCCCAAAGTAAAAGTTACAACATTGTATCTTGTAAATGTTGTGGCTAAATGTTAAAGTTAGCATTTTATTTATATTTTGGAATGGAACGCAGTCTTTGCTGCGTGGCTTTTGTTATGATGCCATTATCCTGCGACAAAAGCAAATGCAAACACTGCTAATGCTGCTAATACTGCTAATGCTGCTAATACTGCTAATGCTGCTAATGCTGCTAAT
>JAVKLF010000047.1:10632260-10647827 GCA_034783495.1 Millerichthys robustus
ATCCCAAGATACTTGAACTCCTCCACTTGAGGCAGGACACCCCCCCTGACCCGGAGAAGGCACTCTACCCTTTTCCGTCCCTGTCCTGTTGGGTAAAAGGGAAATTGGACCAACTTCATTCCCACAGTGTTTAAGGGGAACTGCACAGGTCATATTATTAGAGCTCCTCACTTTAAGATCTAAACAAAGTTCATAAAGAGTTTAGTTCTGAATAAAAACCATTCTGATTGTGACTCGTTAGTTTCCTTGACAATCTGTTTAATTGACTCGTTCTGTTGTAGTTGTTGATCAAAAATAATTGGAACCTTCAACTTGGTTCTAGAAAATGTGCTGTAGTTGAGTGCAAGTTGCACAGTACCCACCAAAACTGTTGCTTTCAAGTCCATTTCTCCATGGCTCAATTCTTAGAAAGGGATGGACAGACAGCTGCAGCACAGAGGCATGAAAACCTTTTTCTTTCAGTTCTGTGGGTGAATACGGCTTTGTGCTGCATAAGGCCAGTATGTCACGTGCAGCCTTGAGTCAGCGAACGGTACACAGTAGCCTTTCAGGAAATTATGTTATTGGAGTACACAGTATGGCATTGTTCATGTAACATTCACTGTTTTTCAGATAATAAAAGACCCAACTATTTATTTCTTATTGTGTTAATAGTAACGTGAAGAGAAAAGAGGAAAAGAAGGTATTATGTGTTAACTGATAGTTGTTTTTTTTTTAAAGGAAACGTAGGTGAAAAGCTGTGTCTACTGTAAATGACTCATTTGAAGGGATGTAAAGCTCCTGGGTCACAGGGTTATCTTCACTTCCATTCAGTACATGTTTTTTCTGTCGAGAGCAGTTTATGGAGCTGCTTCTGAACAGGTCGAGAGGTTCTTTGACTCGGTCAACCTGCCAGTTCAAATGTCACGAGCCAGTTTGAAAATATGCCCCAATTTGATGACAGCTCCTTGTTGTTATGCTCCATCACAGCAAAAACCACATTCAAAGACCATGATGTCAAAAACTGACATATTGATTTATTTTTTCCTCTAATACATGGTCTAAGTGGATGATTAATGTGAAGTTCAATTTGCTACAGATGATTACACCTTTCCCCCCTAGAAATGACATCAATGAATGGTAGACATGTTAGTAGATTCTGACCTTTCTTTTTTGACTTTATAAAGACTGTACCTGTGTTTGGATGTCAGATTGAAGCTTGGACCGTTTTCATCCATCATCTCACGATCACATTATATTTTTTGCATTTTTTACAACATGCTTTATGTTTTGCTTGATCCGTAAAAGTAATTAAAGTGGTTCAGTTCAGCTATATTTTAGATAGTCAGTTTAGAACAAACTGCGATTTGTAAAAACCAAACAAAACAAAAACAAAACGGAGAGATGACGTGACACCTTACGTGAAGCATTAGCTGCTCATCATTGACCCCTCAGTCCACAGCTGCTGGTTGCGTGCACGGCTGCAGCTGTGACACCTAAACTCTTGGCCTAGAGGCGGTTGTTATTGTTCGGACTTCAGCTGCTGTGGTTCAGTCTGTGGCTCGGTGAATATTTCCAGCTGTTCCACCACTTCAACCTCCCATCCAGCGTTCCACCAACGTGTCACAATACAGCAGTGTCACAGCAGAGAACCCGAACAGCCGAAGAACAAGCAGCAGTGACAGCTGTGTCATCTCAAACTCGCAGTCACGCCGGTCAAGAAGAAAGCTGGCCAAGCACTTTTCTGTTGTGTGCATGAGCAGCCACAGCTGAGTGACTTTTACTGCAGCCAGAACAGGCAGCAAACTACTGTATAGGAAGTTATTGTGTTACACCTTTGCCTCTCTACGGAAATGAAAAGGTTAGGTAAGAGGGAGGGAGGCAAACACATAAGAAAGAAAAGTACAACAGGCCTAAAAAGGTCTTTGACTTCATGTGGGCTTGATCAGCATGGTTAATTTGGAATACTGTAAGTATTGTTGGACAACAAAGACATTGGATTTCAGGAGCGATACCTAACGATGTGTGTTTGTTGTATTTGTTGACTCCTCATTAGGAATCTACATTAGGATGACACAGCAGAAATCTCTCAGGAAAAAAATTAAAAATCAGTGTTGGCCTAATGAGTGTCTTGTTTTCAAAGCTTTAATGTGTGTCATGTGTTAGCTTACAGGGATAGTTTAGGTGTTTTGAAGAAGCAAGATTTTGACTTGTCAATATCTAACCTGCAGCAGATAAATGCAAAGCCAATACTGTGTTGGAGAATTTGAGCAAAATTCTTATAGCTGAGTCTAGGTAACAGCTCATCATACTGGGGCCGAGTCCGAGCAAATTGATGAATACAAATAAATAAAAAAGCTCACACTTTAGAAATTTTTTTACAACTGTTAACAGGAATGCTGTACAATAGTTTAACTTTGTACTACTTTGGCATCAGATAGTTACAAACAGTTTGTTTCACATGTTAAGATTTGCATTCCAAGTGCTTCATGGAAGCAAAAGCAAGACTTCATGCTGTCTTCTGCAGGTAAGATACTGACTACTTTATTGAAAGGGTCTCTGCTTTTCCACCACACTTAAAGAGCAAATTCACATGCATGACTTACCAATCCATCGCAGTTGCTGATAGCAACAGAGGCTTCTGGCATGTCAGTCACATCCCCAGTGAAAACACAGTCCCCCTGGATGTGCTCCTTGGTCTTCTCTTTAAAGTCCTCCTGCCATTCTACAAGCGCCCCCGGGGCCACCAGCCTCCTGTTGGCCCTCAGGCGAAGGTGAAGTTCCTTCCCAAACACAGTGACGTTGAAAAACAAGTGCTGACCCGAGGGAGAGGTGACAGAGGGCATCTCGGGGGCACCGCGGGGCACCCTTCTTCTGCTGCCAACACCTGAGGGATTTTCAGTAGCTGCAGCACTTTTACTTCCACTTCCAGCAGAGAGCACGTGAGAAATGTACCGGCCGTGGGAGTCTGTGCTGAACGGCAGGATAAGACCATATTCATTTAACTTTCCAGAGAGTTTTTCTGATGGGACAAACAGCATCAAGTGAGAATCCCAGTCACTGATATGGAAGGCAAGTTGCAGCAGATAAAAAACAAAAACTTTAAAAAGTTACAAATTAGGAAAATATGTTCTGATTGTTCTTTTACTAAACATGTGTGAATGTCATTGAATATTCATGGAAATCTACTGTTTCTGCATTGTTTTTAATCAGGAACAACGAGGCAATCAAACTTATTATGCTGACTTTTCTACAGAAGTAAAGGCATTTATGTTTATTTCCCCAACTTTAAAATATCAGCATGGCCCTTCTTTACGCATTCCACAACAGAAAATAGATGAATACTCACCATGTGTTTCAGCAGCAAGAATATGCTTCAAAAATACAGGAGTGAGTGAAAAGCACATCAGCCAATACATACAATCCATAGCGAGAGCTGGAGTGCAAAGTTTTCCTTTATGTTGCAAACTTCACACAGAGTCCTTTTGCCCTCCGCCCCACCTCCCCAGACCCTGAAGAGGCACAAAGGCAGGAGAAAAGTGCTTAGAGCTGAGCTCCAGCGAGGCAGCCGGGCATTTCTGAGCGCTCCCCGTCTCTACACGCCAAAGGGACGGATCCTCACCAGTTGCTCCCAGTCCTTTGGCCTGCGCTGAACTGCAGAGACCAAGACGGCCCCGTCCATTTAGGGAGCCAAACTGGGGGGGGGGATAACTGGGGTGCTGATGACGACAACTCCCCCGGTATAAGAACCGGGATGGTTTGCAGCAGTTGCCCACTTTCTTTTCCTCTTCTTCTTCCTCTCCCTTTCCTCCTCAGTTAACTTTTAGTAAGTTAACACACGCCTACGCTGAAGACAAAAGAGGAAAAAAAAAATCAGTAGTAGAGTTCAGAGACAGAGTGTCCTGGTGGTGGAACATCTGCCGTCCACTCGTGCACAATTACGCACCGATGGCTCGGCTGCGGGACTGAAAGGCACTACGGCGCACAGCGGGAGCGCATTCTCCCCGCTAACTACACATAAAGCCAGTCCCCCCACCCCTCTCTCACAGGAGACCCAGGACCTTATATCAGCATGTTAAGTGAGGGGAGAGACACTTGAACAGCTGATGATCTGCTTTTTCTTTCGGGTGGAAAACGTCCAGCTGCAAGGTAACAGCGTGTTTACTTTAGCCCCGCAAACACATGTTAGTGATAACATGGCAATAAATCAGAAAACGCATTCCTGCACATCTCAGTAATCCACACTTCCTAACGGGCAATAAAAATATGGAAATAAAAGAATGTGGGAAAAAAAAGAGGAGGCAAAGATGCTACTTTATTCATTACTTTTGATAACTTTCATCCTAAGAGGAAAGAATTTGAAATGTTTAAAAGAATCAATTGTGCATGTATATCCAACAGTTTTCTTTTGAAATTTTCATCAATATTGGTCCAGTAGTTAAGATATATGGTTAACAAAGAGTCTTAGTAAATTCCAAAAAGTGAATGACAAAACTTTAATCAAAGAACTTGCTCAATCTGTTCTGAGGGATCAGTCTCAGCTACTACCATGCCATAGTTTAGGTCAATGTCTGTAAAATTGACAAAGTTATACCTAGTTTTGCATTTAACAAGGTTGATTAGCTGTGGCGGCCATCTTAAATCAAGCTGACTTCAAATGTTGATCAGTTGTAGATGTACAGTGATTACTTCTATTTTCTTCAGTGGTTCAGGAGATTTTGCTAACAGACACAAAGAGACACAGGAAAATTCATTTTCAATCCTTTACCTTCTGCAACAGGCAAAATTTACAAATTTACCAAGAAAATTCATATTTTATATCATTTGGTGTTGTCTACAGTAAAGATGCTAGATTTCATTTTGCAGTAACTACTGTATATCATCAACAAAGTGAAATGTAAATTATGCAAGTCTGAACCAACGACCCTGAAGTCTCCCTCAAAGGAGAATGGTTTGTGTGGTGGTGGGATGACTTTCAGGTGGCTTTTCCTTTTTTTGTATATCAATAAGGTGTCTGGACTGGACATTCTTCTCCCTTCCCTATTTCTCGAGTGTGCCTGGGCCCCCAAATAAGAGCGCACTGCCTGTTATGCTCTCAATGTGTGGCTAATTAGCTCAAAGCTTCCAGGATGGCCAATGCAGAGCAGGTGTGGGTTGTGAGCAGTCATCGCCCGGGGGCAGCGGAGAGAGGATTGGATGGTGAGCCGGAGCTCTGCATTAATAAGCAGTGGAAACTAACCGCAGTATTAAGAGATGGAAACCATTAACTGCCTGTGAGAAGTTTTATGCCGTTTTTCCATCCATACTGTCTGGATTTTTTTATTTTTTTTTTCATAAGTCTCTAAAAGCCAGGAAGACATTCCACAAAGCAGCATAGTATTCAATTGGAAGCCTTGTTTTTTCCCCCTAGAAACGAATAGCTGCACTCAGAGGCTGTGGTTAAGTCCACACACACGCACACTTTTCTACAACAGGCAGGAACACTCTGTCCTTTACAACACCAGTAAATTTTTAGCGTGCATTTTGTCTCAAGTTTTATAGCAAATCACAAATGTTCACAAAGTACGCAGAAATAATTACAAAAATGTATACGTGCTTCCGATCAGAACCTTCACAGAGCTTGATTTCAACATCTAGAACTCTGCAGAATGTATGCACATGTGGCTGCAAAGAATTGAGCCTTTTACTTTTTTTTAAACACACTTTGCTCTCCAGCCATAAGAAGTTACAGTACAGACTGTGAAATGGTGCATGCCTGAATGTGTGCTGTAATATTGTCTAGTCATGCCAGCGTGCTGAGAAACTATGTGACTTAGCAGAAGATGCAAAACAGCTGTTAGTCTGCCCAGCAGTTTGAGGGAGGAGGAGTGTCTGCAGCCAAGTGGATGGAGGGATCCGGGCCTGAAAAAGGCCAAAACCCGGGGTTAAATTTTTCTTGTCATGCTGAAAGTTTAATTTGCCTCACAATATTTTTTATATGTGCAGCTACTGTGACATGCCTATAATTAAATTAAAAAAAAATAGACATAATAAACATGTTTTTTTTTTCCTGCCGAGTGAGATCTGATCCAGAAAAACCTCAAATGAAATGATGAAATACACATTTTTGTGTTTTTGGCACATTTAAAACAAGTAATTAGATGCTATCAGCATGACATCACGAGTTGTTGGCTTCTTTAAGAAAAACTTTCTAGAACAGTTGTCTGACATATTGTGCGAGTCAGATGACTTTCATTCTAGTCTGCACTTTCTGGCATCATATATATGTCCATAATAGCAGCTTTGACGTAAATATAAAGTAGCTCTTCTCAAATGCTGCTTTTGTTCTAAGGTTAGAATTCAGTCCAGGTCGCAAGATAAACAACCAAATCGATTCTGGTCCTCTCTCTAACACATTCTTGATCGAGGAGGTCCAGAAATGAGTTTGTAAAAGCTATTTGTCAATTCAGTCATTACTTTTTATCCTGCTGCCTGAGACCTTTCATTACCTTGCTCAGTGGGGTGTGTAATATATGACCTATCAGAGATTCAGCATTATTGCTGGTGGTAAATGAAGGCGTACAGACGTGCAGATTCAAACACATCACTTCACCGTCTCATTATTACCAATCAAATCCCTTAAAAAACTGACAGCGTGGAGTCTCAGGAGGTCTTTGCCCTGTTGCCTTTATGCAGCACAAGAACAATGAAAGAGGATGGCGACGCACTCGTGCACCCTCACACCAGCACCATGTCTCCTGTCCAGACCGCCTCTCTCATCTGCGGCGGGAAGCTTTCCACATGAAGTTCATTACATCCTCTCTCGCCGCTCTCCTCTCAATGCCACTCTTTGTCCATCGTAATCTCTGGATCCTTCAGAACCACTAGCTTGAGTTTCACTTTGGGGAGTACCCTCAATGAATTTGGAAGGGATTTCAAAGGCGAAGGGGGCCGCTATATCATCCAAGCATGGTCCTCATGTCCTGAGCTTATCCTGACCTGGAGTCAAGTTGGCCGCATGCTGCAACTGAATAGTCTTCCTCCGTCTCCGAATGTTGTTTTAATCGATTCGTCTCTGCTGGCAAAGCAACATTTACAAACAGATACAGTTCTTTGAAAAGAAGCTTTCCAGTGAATTTCACCTAATAAACCCAACATTTATAGATTCAAAGTACTCATAGCGTGAAAAGATGCAAAAAGGAAACAAATGTAGCAAACTCTGAAGCATGATTTAGAACTTGGATGACTTGGTTTACACGTACCAGAAATCAGAACAGGCTGCGGTGCGCTAGAAACCCTCACAACTTCTGCACTCTCAGAGATAAGCCTTCTGTGCACTTACAAGGCGGGAAGTGATCTGAGATATCATTCTTTCAAAGCAGGCCAGCCAAGCCAAGTGAGCTTCACTGATGTGCCAGCCGGCAGCTTTTAATCCTCGCACAGTCCTCTGTTCTTGAGTGACCATGTGTTTTTTTTTTTTAATTAAGACCTTACCTGTCCACATCAAAAGGTTTTTCAGATTAGTCTTTTGATCTGACTAAGCTCTTTATTACTGTGTATGGAATATGTTAAGATTTCAACCCAACAATGAATCATCTGTTTTGTGTAAATGTGTGCTGCCTGCATGTTTCTAACCTGCTCGGCTCTCTGAGGCTGGCACTGACACAAGACAAAGAGGCCGCGCGGACATACGAGGTACGCAGCGTGCATCTGGTGCAAAAAAAAGGATGATGCTGAGATAAGAAGGGGAAGAGGAAAAGGGAAGCCGAGGAGGGAAGAGACAATTATCTTGCTCTCCTTTGGAGATTCGGAAACTTCAAAAAAAAAAAAAAAAAAAACCTCGGACAGTGGAGATTTGTGTGCGAAATATTTATGGTTGGTGAGTCCTTCAAGAAACCAAATTCTCTCAGAAGGATCCGGTTCAGTTTTTTGTCCTGTAAAAAGCAAGCAGATATGCAGTTTAATTGTATTTATTTTAGCCTCCAGGTAACCAAATAAAGTGAATAAAATGTAACACATTGTCTTTATAAAGAGCTTATTAAAAAGACTAAAAAGAGAAGCTAAGGAATTAGGATGTTGTTACAAATTATAAATGTATGTTCTTGTGTTAACCGTCATACAAATATATACGTAAATGCAAAAGAGCCACATAAAAATACATTTTCAATTTAGTTTCAGTTTACATAATGTTTTTACTCTATCAGTCTTAAGTTATTTGATACACCAAAAATAAAAAAAAACAAGGAATAAAAACAAATTTTGTCTACTTCTTCTAATTTTCTAGGTTTCAAAGCAGGTTTTATGGCATCTTTGCTAATCAAAAGAAAAACAAAATGTCCTAAATGATAAAAGTGCTTGGACTATAAAAAACGCTGTACAATAAATGCTGCTCTGAGTGGTTAACAATAACCATCATGTCTTCAGTGTAACAACTGTATCTTTGTTGCTCTAGCTGGGTGACAAAAGCTAAACAAAACTTTTTTTCCCCAAGCGATGAATCATCGAACTGATGTCACCAACATGAGCTGCAGTTTCATGAGAATACAGTCAACTGGTACCAAGTGTGTCTAAATCCCAAGTTACACACCAAATATTTGGTGTTTCCAACCATTAGTCTTCCACTCAGATTCAATATTTAATTCCTGTTGGCAGATGGTTGATGTGAAGATCGTATGACCTGATTTTAAAATGAAACTTCTGATTTTGTAGCTTGATGCTCATCTCTGCTTGAGACTCACAGCCTGAGGCTACTTTAGCTGCAGCAGATCCCACAAGGCAGTCGGACCGCCAATGGGGAGGCTTCTGAAAGCTGGCCAGTCAGAAGAAAGTTAGCTTTTAGAAAAAAAGACAGCAGCTTAATTAAGTCAAACATTAAAAATTAGATATTTAAATATATTGTAACTCTTCTGTTAATCCTGCAAACCTTTTTCTCGTGGAGCCTACAAAATACAGAGGTGACGTAGGAAAATTTAATTTAAAAAGAACTCAGTAAAAAAGTAACCACCACCACTCTGTTTGAAAACGAATAAAAATACATAAACAGCTCCATAACGAATGTTACAAAAAATTCTAACGTTAGTACCGGCTTCATGACAGTTCA
This sequence comes from Millerichthys robustus, assembly GCA_034783495.1. Lineage (NCBI taxonomy): Eukaryota > Metazoa > Chordata > Actinopteri > Cyprinodontiformes > Rivulidae > Millerichthys > Millerichthys robustus. The sequence goes on from JAVKLF010000047.1 coordinate 10,641,319, forward strand.
AATTAAATGTAAAAAAACAGGTACAAGAGGAGCACTGTGTTGCTGTTCTTCTTTTTTTTAAAAAAGGCAGAATCCTCTCGACATCATTTACCCTAACAAGGATAAGAGAGCTTCCAGATGCATTCATTTTTAAATAAGAACAGATTTCATATGTACACAGGGACCCAAAACCTCCAACTTCTTAATAAAACAGCTGCGTTTGGACGAAAAGTTCAGAAATGCAACACACTGCCGTGACTTGAAACCAGAATGAACGGCTAACATTTGAATTTGTTTCTTTCCTTCACAATATTAGCTTGTCTTTTTTCAACAATGTTCAATGCCCATCACAATAAAAACATATTAAACCATCCAAAACAAAAGAAATATTAATACACTGAACCTAAAAGGCAAAAAAAGAGAAAATGACCAACTTCTGATTTAAGAGCAGGATTTTACCTAAACTTAATATTAATCAAACTAACATCATCAAAGTTAAACAAATAAAGAAGACAAAAGATGGTGTAAAGGCATACAAGGGAAAATATTAAAAGCAGAACAAGGTTTCTTTAAATGTCTGAAAAGCCTGGAGCTGATTTGGGACATTCACAGTGATCCTCCCTCTCAGATGAACTCCCCTCGGAAAGGAAGTGATTGAATGTTTTGCTGCTGCCAGCGGTACCGCAGCCTGGCCAGCGGCGTGTCTCTTGGGTCCTCAAACTCTGAGAAGCCCAGCTGGTTGAGGATGTCATAAACCCCGGCTCTGGCAGCCACCTAACACAGAAAGACACAAAACTGCAATTAAAACGACCCAAAAAACAAAAAAAACCCAAAAAACATCCAAGCAAGTCCTCGTTAGTGTGTGAGAGTGTTAAATAGATACACAAACACAACCATTTCTTTTATTATTATTATTTTAGAGACAAAACATGCTGTTTGGTTTCCTGCATGTAGCAGCTGTTCCAGTGGAACAGTGCTGTAGGTTTGGAAAGGACACGATGTTGTAGGAAAACATCAAAATTGATCATCTGGTGACTAAAATCAAATGGTTTCTAGTTTGGCGGGTGACCAGCAGAACGAACAATGAAGCACATCTAATATGGTACTAAAAGTAACCCAAAAAATCAGCATCTTTTTTTCTTTTCCAATCACTTGAACGCATCACGTCTGCAGCAGATAATTACTAGCACAGCCTGTCTTTGGTAAACTCCAAACATGTTTAGAGACAGATGTGGGTGGTGGAGTGCTTCAGAGGAAAGAGATGATCATTTATGAATGATCGGATCTGTAAGCAGACCTTCAGGTCATACTGTTGTGTAATGCTGATGCCTCAATAAATCTGTGTTGGTTAAATTTTATGTCTTGATCGGCAGCTCCCTTCCTACATCAGGGAAAATGAGTGAAATAAAAGCAACTTTTAAAAATAACAAAAATGTTGTTTTGACCTCTTGTTTGATTTTGATGTAACCATTAAAAATGTTATAAATCAGAAGTACCAACCGCCTCACTGCTCTAAGTTGGTCAGAATATTAAAAATAAAAACAACCTTAGGCCAACATGACAGAAACAAAATCTCAGTTCCTTTCCCCAACAATTTTCATGAATGAAACCAAATTGTGGGAAGGGGAAAAGATTCCTCAAGAGACTTCACGGTTCGTGTTATTCTGGAGGTCACGCTGAGTTACGGTTTGCCGTTGGTGTCAAACACCCAATGATTCATGAGAAATACGGTAAGCAACCAGAACCATCTGGACACAAAGTCAAACGATTTAAATGAATTAATGCAAAACCAGCAGACGCAGACTTCACCCCAAATAATAACTTCAAATGATCGAATGGCCAATTAGAAGTGCCTGAACTTGCCAAGTTTACTAGAAAAGGAAAGCTTCAATGTTCTATCATTTCTTTGAAAAAAAAAAACAACTTTCCAAGCTCAGACTACTTTCATCTTATAATGAAATGCTTAATTTTATATTTGTATCGGTGTCGTGATTACTTCCTGGTTCAACCCCTGAAAGCGTGGCTCGACCGGAGGAAGATCTTATAAGGAGATGGCTCCCTTTAACACGTCGCCAAAAAGCCCGGAGCGACGCGGTGTTCGTTTGGCCCAGCTGAATACCTTAGAACCTTGCAATTGTGTAAATAAATGTTCAGTCTTATTGTGAATCTGTCTCCGGTAATTTGCTTCCCACGCAAATCTTACAAAATGATGACCCCGACGTTGCCTGCAAAAACACGCAAAGCCGACAGTATCGCGTGATCCAGCCACAGGCCTCCGTGTTCTGGGGAACAGCTATGCTACGGGAGCCAAACACCAGCACTAAAAAAGGTGAGCAAACTTAATTCGCTTACTTTCCTTGTAAATAAAGAGGGAATCTGTTAGATATTTTAACTGAGATTCAGATAGATACTTAAAGAAAAATGTATTTCCTTGCTTATAGTGCCATCGATGCTGACGTGTTAAAGAGGCTGTCTTTGAGCATCGTGACATTGATAGATTAATGATTAGATTGCTGGTGAAGCAGCACTGGCCGGAGGGAGAGAGATGGTGTCTTTAGATCCAATGAAGTTTTAAAAGACTACGGAAAAGGTTCTCTGCGTATGATTCCATCTTCCAACAAAAAGAACACACTGATTTTCATTCTTCAAAGCCATAGTACATTTACGAGCGAACATGCTGTAAAACACTGCCAATTGAATTTTTTTTATTTTTTATTCTTAGACTGTCAAGAAACAAAGACAATGAATGCATGAGAAGAAAAGACTAAACACTGAAGCAAATCAGGGCATATTTCATTTTTGAAATGGGAAATGTGATTCAGATTTGATTCTTTTGGTTGAATTATAATCAATGCAGTGCTTGAGATACCTTCAAAAATGGGTTGTCATGGTAAATGCAGAGAAAGCCAAATGGGAACAATGAACAAGAATGATACTTCATCATAATCATCCTATTCCTTTCACTAACAATGATTATAGCTTAGCTACAAGTGTTTTGATGGGAACAAATGACTTGGTGCAACTGAAACATGTTTCACAATTGAAACTGGAAGACATTTGATCCGTATAAGAGTTGTGTGGTGTTGCCCTTTATATTTAGAGGTTTGTGCAAAACTCTGAATGATATAATATCGTAAAAGGTAGCGGTTGGTCCTATGCAGTCCTTTATATACAGCCAGTCTTCTCTGAGTCCCTGGCTCTGATACTTCTGCTCAAACGAATTACTGCATTTTGCTTTGTTCCAGCACCATCCTTTTCACTTCATCATGCTAAATGATGGTAGGGGGAGTCCATATAACATCACAGCAGTTTTTTATATCTGCACAACGTAAAACAGTATTTAAAAACACCAATAAACGATTTGATATGTTGTAAATCACAGTACTGTGCTTTTTGATGTGCTGCCTGGTGGTGCCTTTTGGAAAGAAAGATGTCTTTCATTCTGCATTGAAATGATCACTAATACCAAAACTCATTAAATGGCTGGAGCAGCAGTGCTTGATGGAGGAGGTGGAGTAGCGAGGAGGCACTGTTTTTTCCCACACTCCGCTATCTCAAAGGCTGCACATACTATGCTGGTATTGGGGGGGGCTCTGTGCCACACATCGAAACAGCTGGAGTGACTGATAGAGTAGCCCTCCTACAGGCATCTGAGGTATGCACTGTACACAAATCCTGCCATTGTGTAGCGTCTAACATTTTTGGATTAGCAAACATGGATTTCAAATCTAATACCTCTTCTGATCTTTTTGCTCTGATCTGACTTTATGGCCTGATGACACTATAAACAAAACTTTCTCCACATGTGTACACAATGCATCAATCAGCACAAATTATATCAAATGCTACATACAGTACCACGTATTGTACAGTATTGTGTGCTACATACAGTATTGTGACGTTAGGATTCTTACCAAATTTGGGATATAAATGGTTTACAAAATTCTCCTGCAGCATGAGACAAACACATCAAAGAACCACAGAATTTCTTGAAATTGTCTTCGGGCAACGAGACGACCATCAACACATCATCCCTTTGAACAATCAATGCCTGAGATTTTTTTTTAAACCAAAGTACTAAAAATGACTGATACAAAAAATAAAGTCCAACTTAGTGATTATACTGTTAAGCTTGTGATATAGAAGCAAACTTAAAAATAATCAATAAAAAACAAAACTCAATTGTTCAAATGTTTATTTTTTGTTTATACTTTATTTAGAAGCTAGGAAAAGTAATGCCTTTAGTAAACAATACCCATTTTTAAAAAGTTTTCTGGCCCATAAAACTATATTTTTTCTGTGGAAAAAAACTGATATTACATATCAGAGACGTCATACCAGCTGGCAATGTTTGCTTCCCAATATGCCAACACTCTGCTCCTGCTTTTAGTGGCCACATAAATCTAATTAGACCCCATGCATAAAGCTCAGCCAATATAGGATGCAGGACAGACTGTGCTGCGTAGACCCGACAGGTTGTGTAACCGAGGCAATGACCCTCGACTATCGCCTCTGGGAATGGAGTTTGTCATTACAGATTCTGCCACGGTCACTGGTGATAGGCTAGTGATTGTGCCCTGGGGTTGCCTGGGTCAGAATGATTGGGCTGCTGCCAGATTGTGCTGCAACTGGGCCACTAAATACATCACAATGCAGATGGTGAGAATCAGACAGGTCAAAGGTTCTTCTGACCAATGACACAAGTAGTAACTAAACAAGATACTTTTTACACTTCTATCAGTTGCACATTCAACGTCTGATTTGAAAATATCCCAAGAACTCAAAAAAATAAAAATCTCTTGAAACAATCTATTCTTAACTGTAATGCAAAACTCAATGGTTGCCAAAGAAACTTGAATGGGTTAAAAAAATATCTACTTTATGTATGAGTAGTGTAACAGAAAGCCAAGCAATTTCTAATAATTTTTATCAAGAGTCTTTTGTGCTCTACAACTGGTGGTTTAGCCACAGGTTTCTTAGCAACTGGGAAAGGCAAACAATACAAAGTATCAAACTTTTATTTTATACTTTGTGATTGATTGTAATCATTTACTTTAAACGGTAAGAGAACTCACTTCCTTGTTTACGATGACATTATTCCAATGCTGACATAAGAGGGACCACCCCCAGGGGGTGTGACCGGGTTTACTATAAACATTGTAAGAACAAGTGATTCAGAACCATTTTGTCTATGCAGACGGGATGGACCCCAGCGCTGTGATAAACTTTGGATGTGCGTAAACATTCTAAGTACTGCTGGACCGGTTTCCTGTGCCTGATTTAGGTGCCTAATAAACAAGATTTTTTACAGAATAACAATAAATTTTTTACCAAGTGTGGTTTGCTGTTAATCGTGGTACTCAGTTCACACAGAACTGTTGACAGAAATCTAAAAACACTGCATGAAAAAAGAACATATGAGTAACAAACAAAACGACCCCGACTGACTCAGTCAAACTTGAAATTAGCTAAAGTAGAGCGTGTACCAGGAACTGATAAATTGCTGCTTTTACTCGAACACGTGTTTATTTTGAGACGGAGGGTCAGAAGAAACATGTACACATAATTTTGGTACTTAAAAAAGCCTTAAAAAGCCACGCTGGGTTTGTAAAGCCTTAACCCATTTAACCCATGGTTACAGGCTGTACAACAAACATTAAAGCAGACATTGGTTTGACTAATAACTGCCCTTTCTGCGTTTCCATAACTGAAATTATGTTAATATTCCATCATTTTCTGGTTTACATTTAATGAATGATTTTTAAAACACAAAAACCTCTGCCATTTACAAAGAAAATATATTCTTTTTCTGGGACATTGCCAATTCTTGTAGTAAAACAGTCTTTTCACACAACAGAACCTCGGGGTTCGTCTCAGATGGACTGACTGAATGTAATCTCCCCTGCCTGATGCACACTGTTAACATGTTCAGCAGGAATGTGTGAATAAACACAGGAGAAAAAACCAAGAACAAAAGAGAAATCAGAAAATGTTCCAACACCTCCATGTTTCCTCTGACACTTTGTAAAAATCCACAAACATTGGGAGCTGATTTTGAAGGTCAGGCCGGGTATCCATCTTATCAAGTGTTCAGCCATCACAAAAATTAGATGAAAGCAATGTATCCAATGGCAAACTGAGACCACAGCTTCAATTGTAATATGACAAATTTATTTTTAATTCTTTGGTGACTCAGCTAATCATTTCAGGGTTCCACATTTATATCATAATGTGAAATAGAGGATGAAAACGTGATTATGAGTTTTTTCAAAGCAAAATAACCTTATTCCCAGTTCTAACCATTTAAATCTGTTTCCTACTTTTATGTTGTCTCTCAGCAGGGACCTTGGCTTTCCACAGTACTAGCAACTGTTTTCATAGAGAATTTGTTAGCCATTTTAAGTAAATATTGTGATAATTTAATTTAAACAGTAAGGGAACTCACTTCCTTGTTTAAAACGACATCATTCCAATGCTGACATAATCAATCAATCAATCAAATTTTATTTGTATAGCACATTTCAGCAGCA
>JAVKLF010000047.1:10651798-10669153 GCA_034783495.1 Millerichthys robustus
TAAATGTAAATCAACATTCAAGTTACGCAAATGATTTCAACTTTACTAAATCATTTAGTTTGTTCATTCAATTTTCCAAATATTCCTCTTCTAAAAACCCTGTGAGACTTGTTGATCACACCAACAACAATGAAGATCATATCTAAATACAGTGAAAAGACCTCACAGAACTACTACGTGCCAATTTCGCAAAGCAAGGTTAGCAACCAGGTTGCTTTTCGATTACAGGTTGTGTAGAGCCCCAGGGTGAACGCAGACAGGCTTTCATTTCTGTGATTACTCTGACACATTGTTTTCTTCCTCTTTTGGCCTCTATTTTTACTCAGATTGCTTGGAGCCTTTGTGCACAAGAAGCTATAAAATGTACTACCCAGCTGTGTAATAGCAAATAAATGTGTACCTTAAGTGTAGTTTAGCTCAATGAACAGATGCAGGTCCTTTGAAAACTTTTTCAAAGTTTTTCTTATGATAGTTTATAGCAGATACCTGGTGAGCAGCAAAAAGCTAATGACATTTTTCTAATGTCAGTGGGTCAAAAGAACTACTCTGAAACTGTCCACAGCATCAGATCATTCTATGGTTACATGACACAGCAGACAGAAAAACAGGACGAAAGGGGTTTCCTGTCCACTCCCAAACTGCTCATGCTGGATCCCAATTGCCCAAGAAATTGTTACAAAATTGAATAGAAAAAAACAGGTAGGTGGACAAAAGTTTTTTTTTCTTATCTTTTACAGTAAAATACAGAAAAGCTACAATAGACACTTAATTAAAAATTTCTTAGTGTGAGCACAACAGCAAAAGGACGGACGAAAGTTGACGAACCTGATCACCCTTTGCACCCTGCACCCCAGTAGGCTTTCTTTTAGTATTTCATTTTTTACATTGAGAAACCAATGGTTTCAAAGCCAGGCATGACACGGAGGCCTCACACAGACACGCACGAAAGATCCGTTTGGAGAGATTGCATAATTCACACCTCCACAATCCGCTGAACTCTAAATCTGGGGCTGCCATCTGTCTGTCTACTTGGAGCTAGCAGTATAGGAGGCTGAGTGGTCTCACGTGCACTTTCAAAAAATTCCTTCCAGAAAATGGTGTCAGAAATGATGGTTTACAGTTTGTAAAGTTCGGAGAATACCTGAGGTGTTTGAACATCCTAAAGTCTCCACAGTCCAGAATCAAACACAAACCATTGTCCGGGGTTCAGAAATATGCTTTGGCCAAGCAAACCTCTGAGCAATGGCTAAGAGATCTATTCTAAAAGTAACCAAAAAAAAACAATACAGAGACAATAAAACAAGAGTCACTTGTGTCTTTTTATTTTCTAGAGCCTTGCTGCAATGTTTGACAAGGTCAGTCTTTTAAATGTTGGCTTGCAGCTGTAAACAGAGGCATGGTCACAAAAAGTTTGCAATATACCCCAGATTATGTCACAGCCTGTAAGTAGATCTAAAAGATAAACATATTCTACATTAATAAGACTGAAGTTATGCCCATGCTTATAATGTAAAATAATACCGTCTTTAACCGTAGTACACCAGAGTTTTGTAAGGGATGTCTTGCTGCACACTCAATTCAGATTCAAATTCTGTAACTCTTAGGGTAAAAACATGAAATAAAACTATGAATAATTCACAGCAATAACATAATACATTGCATTTGGTCTTAGAACGATTTATCACTTGCACTGGGAAGGCAGGGTTGAAACACAAGTCTGAACTTGAATTCCTAAAAAAACGAAAACCATTTTCGAATATGTCAAATGACAGTCTGTCTCTGAGTTCACTGTACAGCTTTCATGCAACCACTGAACCATCAGCAGCTGTAGGACTGCAGCTGTAGTTTTTGAAGGGTGCCTTGACTCCTTATCATCACCCACTCTAATGTCTGCCCATTCAACCAAGTGGACACATATAGTCAACTTTACCTAAGAAAAGTCACTCAGCTGAAATAATCCATGATTATATGTGACTGATGTGAAAACATGAACTACAATCCTATATATAACATCACAGGTTATGGAAGCACTGAGCACCAACAAATGTTTTTATCAATTTTTTTTTCATTTTTGTAGATGTAATTTAATTATTCACAGATAGTTTCAGAATCCAGAGCAATAGAGGATTGAACAAATTGCTGCAGATCTGATTAACTGTTGCTCCATGTAGTTGAGTACTGAAGTGAAAGATGCATATTGAGGTTTGTCTTTTTGACATATGGTGTCAATTACCAGCTGATGGGGACGTCGAGGTAAAAAGGCCAACCCATCTTAGCCCTTCCCACACAAGTTTGCACAAACAGCTATTCATCAGATCCTACGAGAACACCTCCCACCAACTTTTACCCACTTTTATTTTAGAACAATGTCAAATGACTCAAAAACCTCCAACAGTTTCCAGATTGTCAAGATATTATTAGATATTTTCTAATTAATTGAAGCTGAAAAAGGCACATGCTAGTTGTGAGAAAAGTGGAGGAATGGGGCAGATTAGCATATTCAGACAAGAAAAGTTACACAATCTACATTTTAGGAAATAGATTACATCAATGTAAAACTTCTTTTTTTTTAAATTGTAATACTGATGGCCATTGGGGGTTAAGTCAGTTCTTTTGGTAGAAGATAAAGTCTCAACATGTCAGCTTGTTTGGTCACTAAAATGCTAAAATTAACATTCAAATAATAAAATAATAAAAAGAATCTTTAGTATCTTAGTTTTTCTTTCCATATAAGTTTAAAAAGTGCAAAAATGTCCAAAGTTTACAGAGGTACTACCTCTGTGTTTTTTTTTTCTGGCTGTGCCTCCTACACACACTGCAATGTTGTAAATAAATTAATTAAAAAATCATCCGCCCACTTGGTACCGTTGCCTTGTCAGGTTGGCCAGCAGCAGCATCTGATCACAAGTTGGAAAACAGATCTTTATAGATCAAGACAGTGCTCAAAACTCCCGTTTTAAAAAGGTACAGAGAAGCCATGGAGCAGCCAGAAGGACAGAATGATGTTGATGCCTCTCCAATAATGTTTTTTGCAGATTCCAGAGCTGTTTTGCTTTCACCTGCTCCCATACACTAGCGTTGCTACAGCGAGCAAACTCGAATGATTTGGCAATTGTTTTATGTTGTTTGCCCTTTCTGTAGCAACCTGGAGATTAAACCTGCAGCCTCAGGATTACAAGAGCGTGGTACTAACCACTGAACCACCACAGCCCCAGTTTTGCAGATTCCAGTCCTCTCTGTTATTCCAGCCACACTGTGATGATTAAACTGTGACGTCAAAGCTGAAGTAGATTTTAGAAGTAACCATTGTCAATCCAAACACCGTATATACAAAGCTCAATACAATGCATCCATCAAGACAGAAACTTCAAAATCGCTCACATTAACAATTTAAGTTACTAAAACACATTTAATTTTCTTGAACGGTTTAACGCAAAGTTCGACAGCTGGTGCTTAAGCCAAACAAAAGTTCAAAACTGAAACATCCCAGGGATACAATCAAAAGCAGAGCAACTGGAAAAGGTATAGTACAACAAATGATCAACGGGTTTTGAATTAAAAACAATAAATTGCTTAAATCTAACAAGCATGAATACACGAGATGTATGGTGAGCCGACAACGCCACAGGAGGAGACAGACCTAATCAACTTGGCCTACGCACAGACTGGAATATCTGCCCACATCAACCACACACATCATGGTACATTCTGTACATGCACATGCCTGGCAACAGAGACTCCCACTGTTAATCAATCATTTACTGAGCTATCAAATACAAGCAATGTGGTGCATGTAAACCCAACAATAAGGCAGTAACATGGTGCTGGGCTACAGCTAATTAGACACTTAATATCCTGAAACCTTCAGGCCAAATTTGTAGTCTTGGCCACAAATAACTTTCTCCATAGGCTCTGGTTGCTCGCACTGAGCTACCAGAAGCTTCACATATTATTACTATATAGACAGTAAAAAAAATCTGGGGGGGCTAAAGATTTCCATAGTTCTAATTACATAAAAGTCTCAGCAAATAAAACAAAAATGTTCAGAAAAACAATCAAAGCATCAAATGCAAAATAAAAACATAAACAGATGTTTTAATCTTTAACTCTCATCTGTATTCATTTAATTTTGGTTAATACTTAATGTAGTGATGTCTTTTATTTTAATATATTTGGATATTTCCCTCCATTTTATTATTAGATTTTTATTTCTCTAATAGATTTTTCTTGCTTATTTATATTATTTTGCACGTCATAGTATTTGGTCCTTTTTTCATATTCAATTTATTTATATTAATATTTATATTTGTATTTTCTTCCTCTATGCTGTTTTCTACTAGTTTTTTTTTTCTTCTATTTTTAGTCTTCTTTGCATATATTTTCTTCTTGGACTGTTTATTCCGAGTGTGTCCTCTGAGTAAAATATAAATAAAGGATAAAGCAACATTGTTTTGATTATGTTTCTTTAGTTTTAAAGGTCAAACAATAATATCCGTAACACATGCACACTCGCAATTAATTTAAAATATGACTTATGGATTTTAAACTACATTTTACAGTTGAAGGCTCGCCTGAGTCATAAATACTGAACAAGCAATCAAATGAGTCAAAGCAGCTGTGATTCTCCTGCTGTCACTCACAAACCAGGCTTGAGAACTGCACAGTGAAGGTGTATTTTACCAGTAAGACTGCTGTCAGACAGCACAGTCTGATTCTCATTGTTTGCAGAGAAAGACAAAGTAATTAACATCAGGTGCGTGCGCCCGCTGAGATAAACAAATGCTGCTGCTGAAGGGATTTCTACATGGAAAGATGTTAATCATGAGTGAAAACAAGGATGCCCTAGGACTTTTTACTACCACCCTGTGCTGGCTCCAAATCAGAGCAGTTGGGCCCCAAGTGCGAGCCAAAACACATCTCAATTAAGCAGAAGAACTTAACTTTAACCTGGTGGGTTTGTTGCCCTGTCAATAAATCTGCAGGCTGTTATAAACCCAACCTTTATTGTCCCTGTTTGTTGAGCGATTATTCAAAATGAGAGAAAAAACTGTTTGGGCTAACACCCTCGAGCCAAAGAGACACAGGTGGCAGAGGAGAGCTGTTCTGCAAAATTAAACCAAAACAGAGAAGTATTGCACACTGCCCACTACTATCTGATCCATTTTCTCAGTTTCTTTGCTGTATTTTCTTTGTTAAATGGATCCTGCTGTCAGTAAAACAGTGTTCCTATCAACATTCGTGAACTTCCTAGTTGCTCTTCCTGCATTCGTCAACTCTCCTGCAGACGTGCTCTACCTTTTCCTTAAGAAAACCTGCTCACATCTCTCAAAAATATTTTTCCACTGCCCCGTCCAGACCATGAGCGCCTGTCTTTGGACACACATGTGCACGCAGGCAGAGAAAGCTTGATTTGTAGCTCTCCCACTCTCCGTACTTGTGTTTTCCCAGCACCTGGGTGGAAAAGCTTCACATGTTTTTGACAAAAGGTGACGGTAAAAAATGGCGCTGACCCTTGCTGGCAAATAAGATTTTCAATTTGGGTTTCGGAGACCGTCAGGTTCTGAAGTTTTCAACAACCTCTTAATAGGCTGGGTGGAAGCCAGCGATCTTCAGTGATCACGCTCTTGGGTCACAGAGTGTATGCTCCTTGGAAATAAATCAGTCAAGGCTGTGCAATCTGCAGCCTGCTGAACTGAAAGCTAGCACTGGGCATGCTGAGCTAACTGATGATGTCCTGGAAAGGCAGCGAAATGTAACTGTTTATTAGGAAACACAGAAGGTGCAGGCTTGTGATGGAACAGCTCCAACAGTCAAACCAGAAGGAGAGGAAAGATGGAACCAAACGAATATTTTCTGATAGAGACAACACCAGTCATAGAACCAATGAACATTGCAAGACGTCAAAATAAAACTGGGTAGTATCAAAGCAAATGTAAAGGTTCATTAAAGCAATTTTCTCAAAGTAAAAAAAAAGTCCATTCTGAGTGATTTTTGTCCTGGACACAGAAGAAAAAGACAGAGAGTACCCCACTGTGTTAACCCCCCAGTATTTATCGGCTTTGAGGGATTAGTGTTGGAGGAACTGTGTCCCAGTGTATTAACGACACACTTTTCCAACCACTGTCAAACAGGGGGGAGGTTAAAAGGAAGAAGAGTGCTTCAGAGGAGGAGGAGGGCTCAAGGTGGGGGTATAAAACTTTCCCCTTTTCCCCTCTCATCTGGCACCGTTTATGGCTCGGCCTAGTGGTTCAGACAGACAGAGGAAAACTGTAACACGAGCACAGTGCCAACCGAAGACCCACTGAGATAAATCCACGTTACAACCTTTTGGGTGTCATTTTTGTTGTTCTATCCATCATTTCTACTCTTATAATAGAAGTAACACATACGGCAAGTTTGGTTTTCCAGTTTATAAAGTTTTTCATCTAGTATTTTTCATTTGATCAATACATGTTGTATACACATAATGACTAGAGAGTGAGTAGACACCGAGGCTTGTTTTTGTGGAACATAACATCAGGCCATGACAAGCAGAGAGAGAATATGTGTAAAAGGCAGCGTTCAGAGGACAATGAGACCCATTGATATGGTGGAGACAGGACTGGGTGCAGCAGGGCCACTATGATTAGTCTGCATCACAAATGGCTAAAACAATGTAGCATTAGTCCTGCTAAAGCTTAAAAAATAATTCATGAGAAGAATCTTTGTACAATTTACTTTTCCTTTGTTTGTGCCTCATTTACTCAACATAAAATCAAAATTACCGAGAAGACTTTCCAGAGGTGAAACAGAACGTGGTAACTTTCTTTTTCAATATTCAAAACTTAATCGTGGGTTTAATCTTATTTATAAAACTAGGGTGTTTCACTTTTAACTTGGCTAGAAAAATAAACAACCGACACTAGTATATGTTGTTCATTCTAAAACTTGGACGGACCGGGAAATTTAAACAAATTAGGCCTCTGAATTCTGGAAGTACTCGTTTCTTTTTCTGTCATTTTCCCCATCTCACTGTTTTCCATTGTACAATAAATATGAGCTGAGTTACAATCACTTTCAGTGTGTAGCTGCACATCTTCCACAGCAGTAGATTCTTCTCATTGATGCTTGTGGAACAAACTGTAGCCATAAAAATGAGCTCTTGGGGCCATCTACTGGGCTTCAAGTAGTACTGCAACTAAAATCTCAACATGCCGCTTATATCTATGTTAAAGTTTATTCATAAATGCAGTGTTTATTTATTATATGACTAAGCCTTTTTAGAGAAAAGAAGTGCTGTCAAATTGTTTATCATGACTTTGTAGCGTTCATTTCAAATTCCAGATAAAATCCAGACATTATTTCTCAGTTCTGAACTCAAAAGTAACTTCCATTTCAAATAAAACAGTTATCCTGCATCCTAGAGAATGGCTGATGAAACCCACATATCCTTATTCTGTTTGTTTGGTGTACCTGTCTGTAAGTGCAGATAATAATCTCTCTCAGATGATAGTGCATGGGGGTCATGGTCTCGCTGACAATATCCAGTGCCATGTCTACCTCCTTCTTCATCCTGTAGCCATCGGGGAGAAGACGAACGAGCTGCATCACAACCTAAAAAGAAGAATATTTCTCGTCATGTGTTTCCAGCTTTGTATTTCAGTGCATTGAATGCAGAAGAACCTGTTTTGCATCATGACCACAGTATTTGTATCGACACACTCCTGTTTTCAGGGCTAAAGACATTCCTCTCAACGTAGAGATAGGCCAAGTTTCCATCAATACGTGCACAACAACAACACAGTGTTGCAAACAGCTGCAAGTCATTTCATTTAGCTGTGTTGGTAGTCCCTTAGTCACTGATATCGCTCAGATTCTGATGATGGCATGAAGAAAAACCAAAGGTCCGTAAAGGGAGAAAGCCAAACTGCAGGACGGAATAGAATAAAAAAAAATTCAATGTATATCCTGTTATTTCTGCTGCATGTTTAACTGCATGTTGATCCATGTTAGCTAATCTAATTAAATCAATTAAGTTGTTTTACTTGTTGAAAAAAAAAAATGCTTCTTTGGCAGTTAAAGCAACAAGGATTGGCAACACTCCATATCCTTAAGAGGTTGAATCAAAGGCTGACAAAGTTTCCGTGGCGACCACTCTGCATATCCAAGAAACTCTGGTGCTCGCTCTGATGTGACGGGCATGCCGTATTGTGCGGCTGCAGAGAGCGGCCTCTTTCTGTACATGTTAACAACGCGGAGGACACAACCAGCAGTTTCCAAATACCGAGTCATTGTTACATCAGAGTCTAAAAAAATGAACAAATGCTACACAGTCCAGAAGAGACAAGGTTTGGCGTTTGTTCTTGTTACACCACCTTTTTAATCACAAAAAAAAACCTGACCTAGAAGTTGATACCATAACAAACACATAAAAAATAAGTCTTATTTATTTATTAACAACTCTTTATCTTCCATGATCCCAAATGCTCCATACGGTAATGCTAAAACTGAAATAGGTTGAAAAATATAATAATATGATTGGTGATGTCCTTGGTGTTTGATTAAGTCTGGCTTGGTAGTTTCTGTATAACAAATCACAGTCATCATATGCCCTCCATCTTATCATTAGCAATGTTTTATTTATGATTGTGAGTCTTTGAAGTACAAACCTCAAATTCTCCTTTTGTATACTTGGCATCAGGAACGCTCACAATTTCCTCATCAGCAAACTCTGGGAAACCCTGCAGATGAAAACTGAGTTGTCATTAAAGTGCACATAAACAGACCTCAAAAAATATTTTGAGACTTTAGGAAAGTTGCTCACTTTAAAGTGCCAAAGAGTCAAAACTGCAACAACCATGGCAGTCGTGGACCTGCTTCTGCCATTGGAGCAACTAAAGACAAAAGCTGAGAGGGCATCCTCAGCCAAAGCATCCTTCATGGCCTCTAACAGCTTATCAAAGTCCTGAAAACCCAAATGAACCGATGAGGGCAAAGTATTTTACTTGGAACCAACAAAATTATTCATTAAATATACAAAATAACTAACAAAAAAAGTGATGTATGATTAGCATGGAAGCTATCTGTGTTACGCCTGAGCCTAACACTAACATTATTCACCACTAGAGAGTGCCAAAGGCTAAATGTCTTTCCTATCATTGTTGATATTTCAATCCCTTCATATCTTTACCTCTGCCTTCGGTGCGCAGCACTCCGGCATTGGGATACGTTTGTACATAAGGCCTTGGTGGGAGCGTTTGTGCTGGTTGAAGATCTCCTGAACCGTCAGGCCACTTTTAAACATCTTCATTTGTTTCTCCTGCTCCAGTGTCACCTCTAGACTCTTCTGAGCACGCAGAATCTCCTCTTTTAAGGACATTTCTAATTTCTAAAGGAGCCATGAAACAAAGAACCACACTGACTTAAAGCCAGACCTAAATCAGACTCCAATTATTTCACACTAGCAGCCATAAAGGCTTCTCTGTCTACCTCAATCACTTGTGGGTCACTCGTTGGGACAGGGATGGGCTGATCCAAACACGAAGGTTCCCTGGGAGTAAAGATTTTTCCATTTCCTTCAAACACCAGCTCCTCGTGCAGGTTGACCCACAGCACGTGGCTGTGCTTCCTCTTTTCATCTGTCAGATGGGCCAACACGGCTCCAGTCGCCTGCAGGGAGCACACCGATGATTAAAGGAAGGGGCTGCAAGTTCAGCTGGAACATCCTGCGGTGGGCGTGCAAGTTTTATAAAATAATCCTGAGTCAATCCTGTCTGTACTTGTAAATATTCTCAACTACTTTGGTAAAACTTTGTAAACGATAGATGCATTCTCCAGTTATATTGCAAGAACTGTTAGCGCCTAAGTGCGTGTGGAGGATTGCTACTAACACGTCAAGGTTTAGCAAATTTGTTTTAGTAAATCTGACTGAATTATGGTCATTTTGGTGTTAGTAAAGGTCAGTCAGCTAAGGTAGTCATCTTGAATTGCGTTGACCCCAGTGCTTGTTTAGTTGTAATTGGACATCCAATGATAATTTCCTGTTCATTTCAATAAAAATCCATCCACTGGTTTCTGACATATTTTGCTAACATGACAAATGAACACACACAGACATGGACCATAGGCAGCGGGCGATAATAAGGATGAAGAAACTAAATCTATTAGGAATTAAACTAGTAACTGGAAAAATTATTTTAAAACAGGATTATATTACCTGCTTCTTTCATTCTTAAATTATCCACACCATTTTAATGCTAATTACAACCTTTAATTAGGTCGTTATTTATCTATCTTCCATGTGTTTTCTCAAGCTGTAAAAAAAGGTGTATTAATCAAATCTTTAACCTTTCCATTCGATCCATCGAGGTTATATTTTACATGATTAGGTTGTTTTACTGACAAACGGGAGCATCGGTTAATTTAATGAGAACGCTCCGCACCTCTGATGTTGGCTGAGCCACTCCATAAACAGGCATCTTGGGCACTCGTCTGAAGTTGGCCACCTTCATCTCTTTGACTGTGCTGAGCACGTCGGGGGCCAAGTACTCATCAGCAACCTGCTCAGACACAGGCGGTTAAGCATTAATCACAAAGGTGAAAGGCAAAGCATGTTAAGATCCAGACGAGAGCCTGGGAGGTAGCTTGTGTGTTGGCCATGACAGTAACAAGTCCCACATTCATGCAGCTGTTGACATGGCTGTGTGAAAAGATAAGCGAATTTAAATATGTCAACAAGATAAAGAGCATCAGGGTTCGGTGTCGCAGTACACAAAAACAGAATGCAAAAGACTACCAAGTCTACTCAGATTTAAAACCTAAAGTCTAATTGTATATAAAACTGAAGAAGAAGAGAAAAAAATATTTAAAGTTGCCGTTTAAGCATTTGATTTCCTCACCAGGACTCGGGCGCCTCTTGTGACCAGCTCAGCCGGAGCAGACAGCTCTGAGACGTTCATGCGTGCCAGCAGTCGGTACAACCAGGCACGGCTGGACATCCACTGACTGAAGTTGGACGCAAAGGCAAGAGGGTACTGGAAAACACAAGGGTTACAGCTGCGTTGTTTCATTCCATCGGTAAAAAAAATAATAATAATAAGGAATCACAGGAAATACAGAAATGTACCTGTTCATGAAGGTAGGCATTAAATACAATCAAGTAGAAGTAGCGCTCCAGGCTCTGCGTTGTTCTGTTGAGAAAGTGGTCTTTGGTACTGCTTCCCTAGGAGATTTAAAAATAACTTGTTTTATCTGTTCGCGGTAGCTGCTCTGGTTAAGAGTCCATGTTTATGAGTCAGAAACTTCAAGCTTTATGCTCTTGATAAACAGGGAAAGAGACAAATCCTCTTTAGAACCCCTTATTGATAAGAATCAACATCGTCCTTTGATTATGCTCGAACACTGACACTTTCTTTTAAAACAGAAAACAACTGAGCCATTCAGGGTTGTAATCAGACAAAATAAAAATATAATCACTAACCTGAATTTGATAATCTTCTCCAATCCCTTCAAGTTTACTCTTGTTCTTATATATTTCTTCCTTGATGTTGTGCATTTCTGAACACAAGGTAATAGCATGGTCAACCTGCAAAACAAAGACAGGAATATAAAAATAAACCAACAAAAAAAACAAACATGCATATTATCCCTTGCTGTAATGTACCTTTCACAAGATTGTACATTAGCATGGAGAGAATGGACCCTGTATATTACCAGTAAAAATCCTGACGGTTTAAATCAAAGGTTTGTAGCATAAACCCTAACAGCCGCAGCCCTACCAATATCTTATTTGTTCATTACAAACACCTGATGTGTAACAAAAACTAGCTTTATTTGCATATAAAGCTGCCGTCTGACCACAGGTGCTCACTCAAGACACATTTGAGTATACATGATGATAGCACATCTGAACAGCCTCTTAAATGCCCCTCTCTATACCTTTGCCTGAATTCACATGCATGAAAAAAAAAATGTTAATTAGCCCTGCTTCTATCACTGCTGCTCTCCAGGCTGCAGCTGCTAATGTCAGATGGAGCTCATTCCTGACAGCCAGCTCTGATGAGTCATGTTCTGTAAGTTGAAGGCACAACTTTTTACGGTTTAAACTCTGGTTGTATGACAGAAAAATAAAAGACATTAAGAACAGTCTGATTTTAGCGCTGCTTCTGAAACATTCTGCTAATTTGATGTTTTTGCCTGAATCTAAATCTAGTTCTTGTGGTCATTTTTATAGTATATAGATTTTTTTCATGTTCTTTTATGCTCAATAGCTGCATTACCTCTTCCATGATCTGCTGTCCATTAGGTAACCTCTTAATCAGACACTGAATGACCTGAAATAGTGGTTTGGGCTCTGAAGTGGCTGCCTCCTCATCACTGAAACACAAAGCAAATATCTCATCTCACGTTTCATAAAGTGGATCAATAAAAATCTGTTTCGAACATGTATTATTGTACAAGCATGGCAAATTAATAAAGACGCTCATGTGAATCCTTGTTTTGCCGATTTATTTAATGCGGAGCTCTTACTGGGATGGCAGCTGTGAGCCTCCACTGAGGCGATTCATGACTAATGTGCCCAAGATCATAGCAAGGTTGGTGCGGCCGACGCCCACCTGGCAGCTGAAGAGTAGAGTGGGAAGCTGCCGGGACGCGCTGTGGTCCAGAGACAAACTGGGACTCTCCTGGAAAGCAAAAAGATCATGAGAGAAGAGAGGTGACACAGCGACACAATGTAAAGAAAAACAAACATCACATAACTGTGGAGAAAATACTGTTAATCAGAACCGAATCGCGAAGGGATGTTTATCACCCTGTTTTTGAGAAGCATCGTTTTAGCTAAATACAGTGTTTAATCAGAGTTTTTTTTTCAAAAAGCTTACAGATAAAATATAAAGTTCCACATTAAAGCTGCACTCCCAAAATGAAAAAAATAAATACGTAAGAAAGAAAATCATTATCCAACGACAGGCTGCAGCAAGTCAGTCCAAAGAAGGGCAAAAAAGTGAGAGGAAGAGAACATCCTGTATGAGTGAAGGGCAGGACAGAAACCAGACTGAGTGGATGACTGAAGAACAGACATAAACTAGCTGCAGTCTCTTTTATTAAGGTATCATATTTATGAGGTGATGTGCTGCACATAGGAGAGATTTATTCTGGATAAAATAAAAGCCAGTGGGACCACCTCACCATCACAGTGAGAGAATCCAGATACTCTCCGGTATTTTAATCATAAATAACCTTTATGGCAACATGAAAAGCACAGCCAAACAGGGGAAATTGAACTGGTGAGCTTTGTTACGTGTGCTTACCCTGAGTATGTTAACAAATGCATCAAAGTTTTCTTCCAGTGGTGCACCCTCTGTTGGTAATGGTAATCTGTAGTACCTGCAACACAACAGATCGTCACCCTGAGTTGACAAATCCATGTTGTGTCAATATTACCCCCGAGGCTTACTGCACAAACAAAACCTCAGGGCTTGAGCTAAACGCTGCGATGACAACTCACAAGGAACTATGGCAAAGATCTGAATGACAAGCTTGACGATAGTCCTTTAAAAAAAACAAAAACCTGTCATTTCAACTTGCTTCAAAATCATCATCGTGCTTTATCTACCATTGTTTAATTTCTTGTTGTTAGTTATTTTGTGACTTTTTGGTTGGTGATGGGTTAGTTAATTTGTGGGGAGGGTGATGGGATGTGTGAGGGAGGGTTTGTGTGTTTTAATTTTTGTTTTATTGTAAAGTTATTGTGGGTTTTTTTTTTGGTGTGAACCACAGGAAGAACCGTCCTCACTGCGGTGAGGACTCATGGGGATCCTTTTAATAAAAAGAAACAAACAAAACCTACAAAATGTCAACATCAAGAACAAGTTCTTCAGAACTTGATTTTAAGAAAAACACATTCACTCTACAGTTATGTCAATCCATCAACGGGACAGGGTGGATCAATCTTTAGTTTCCACATCCACAACAAAAAAAGAAAGATAAAACAAAGCAATGATGTGTGAGCTATTGGGCTGAATGTGACAATATTAACAACCTGTAGCCCTGCATGGTGAACATCGGCCTCTTATAGACCTCTTCAGTCACGTGGATGTCCTCCTCACATGTGATCGATATCTTCTGTGGCTCGTCTTTAAATAACTCAATGTCATTGTAAACGTAGAAGACGTCTTCATTGAGCTTGGCAAAGTCATGAAGCTGTGGAGGATGGGATTGGTACTTATTATAGTGTTCAGAAGAGTTTTTTTTTTAAGACTTTAAAATTGATCAGAGACCTCGTTTCTGATGGTCAGCTCTAGGTGTTCCCCCGTCTCCTCCTTTTCCAGCCCATGAAGGTTCTCATGAAGATTTTCCTTCCTCCGGGGGGTGTACGGCACAAAGTCGTCATCCTTGTGGAGAAACACCACTGGCTCTTCTCTTACACAGAAGAATATTATCTCCTGTTTGCAAAAGTACAAGCATGACAGGTATAAAACAGTTCATGTAGAAAATTGTTGTTGTTCTCTACTGACTCTGTTACTTCTGAAAAGCAATCTGTTGTCATGTGAAATAATGTACATCTTTTGAAATTTCATTTAGACAGATTTCGGCTGCTGTTAGTTCAGTATTTTCTACTGATACCTATTGACAATTTCAAGTTATCCAATTAAACCATAACCTCCTCTGAATCCTTGAGTCTGTAAATATTTACTGACAACACCAGCCCTCTTTCACGCAACAGTTTAAAGCTGAGCCAGAGACACCTTCTCAATGATTCAGCTTCACGAGTGAAATGAAAGGTGAACGAGGGGGAAGTCACCGTTGGTTTGTAATGTTGTTACAGATCAGAACTAACAACTAAGGCAGTCACAGATCTGAGTTGGCAAGTATGTGTGAAGAGGAGGGCAGCAAGTGCGGCAATATACTCTAAACCCACTCTGCTGATACTACAGTGCTGGCTTTCTGAGTGTAAAGACATGACTAGCTTGATTAGTTCATGTCAGCAACCAAAGGTGGGACTTATTTCTGTGGCCAAATTGTGAAGAGGCTACAAAAACCCTAATATGGGGGAAAAAAGATCTTTAAAAAACTTAAGATTTGAAGTTAAAGGTTCTTGTTTGGTACGACTGTTTAAAATAAATGTACCTCCTGTCCTTGTGATTGGAGTTTCTGCAGAACCTGTTTGAAACCACTGAGGCTGGGCTGACCCATCCCGTATAGCGGGTAAGATCCCTTCACTCGACGGAAATTGGGTGCTCCATAGCTGCTTGTGGTATTAAGGACATCTGCTTTGCAGTACACATCTTGAACCATGAAGTACTCCCCCTGTAGACACGAGCAACAACATTATACAACATTATATTGCATTTATCCAAGAGCATGATCCTGACATTTTACTCTTTGTGTACAAAACACTAATTCACAGCTAAAATTTCACACTTCAATTGTTTTTATAGCTTATTTTGAGTTCAGTTTACCAGTTCATGACCTGCATTTTACTTTGCAACTAATACATTCAATACAGTCTAGTTGTTCTATTGTCTAAACAATTTAAATCTCATTTGTCACCTTTATTATGTATACTATCTAGTGCAAAGCATACACCTAAAGATCTGCATGCAACACACGAATAGAAAATAAATAACACAATGATGTGTTAAAATCATGTCAACAACAATAAGAAATGATTACAAAACTGAAGTCACTCATTTAAACAAGCTTCTATTAATATGTCAATCAATAAAAAGTTCTAGTTTTTAGGTTAAAAAATTCCACAAGTGACAGAAAAATTAATTGTACACTTTAAAACCTACTGAAGGCAAGTTCTCATTGTGCCAGTGTCTGCACAGGAAATATCTGTCCAGAAGAGGACCATTTGTTTGGGCCATCTGGTGTCATTTCTGATTAGCGCCTGGACAAAAAAAAGCTCTGTAAAATAATACTTTCTGAGCTGTTATAATATTTAGACAAGGGCTGTTATATAAGTTGGTAATGGTTTTCAGCTAATAACACAATTACTCCTTGGAAGTTTTTTAGTGTGTTTAAACTTCTGTAATACTTAAAAAGTATCTTATTGGGAGGTAAATTTATTAGGTAATCCATAAAAAAGTACCCAAATCATGCAATGACTACACAATAGTTCTACAAAAGGTTTCAATTTACTTAATTTTTATAGAAAAGCTCTTAAAGTTTTTAATGGAAACAGCTCAATTTGAAGATGTGGTCAGAGCAAAGAGGAAAATATACCTTTTATAGGCATGTTCTTGGGTAAAGATAACCTGACCTTTTCACACCTATAAACAGAAGCTGTGAGCTAACTCTGAAGTTGAAACTATCACAGTTGAAGGGACAGAGCAGATCAAAGTCTCAATAGGGGGGAGACAAAGATTCTGTTTCAATGGCTGACCCTGTTCATAAAACGGTGCATGACAATGTTCCAGCACCACTCTGACATCTGGGCACGTAGATGTGAAAACAGCCGACATAAACAAAGTGAGTTGATTCAGCAACTTTCTGTGACTCGGTGGCGCTTTGTCAGAACTAAATAAGGTGGCAATTTGTTCTTACCTTCACAAGGTAGTGCTCGGGCATGGAGTCCAATATCCGACCAACTTTGTAGTTGGCTTTGAGAATGTCATCGTGAATCTGGAATTCTTGTCTGCAATTATATCTTTAAAAACAGATTTTTTTTTTAAAAGGTCATTTATATATCAGCTACTGTTTGCTCTACCATTAGTGACAAAAAAGGTTGATAAAAGAAGCAAACATTTCACCTGATGGTTGAGGGGGATTCTATGGCAGTGATCAAACAGAATTAACACCAAACTGAGAGAACGCGGTTTGGAGGAGGAACTTACGTGATGACGACTGGTGCAACTTTGTTGGTGATAATGGACTTGGCCTTGCTGTTATGGATGCTGACTGTAGGGAAGGGGCTAATACTTAAAGACTGCCTACTGTCAGCCATCCCGTTGCCATGGACACTCTCAAGCGGCGACGCTACATAAACAGGCTGGGGTGCAGCGCTGGCAGTTGTACCCATGCTCCACAAGCTGCTGTAAATGACATCGCAGTGAACTCAGAAACAGGAAACAAACCGACTCGCACATAAACTTAAAAGTATGCACACAGCCGCAACACCGAATAACTGTATATTCAGAGTGTGAAAACACATGAAAAAGAGTTTTAAGGTGTAAAAAGACACTTGGAGGAATGTCTCACACATTGACAATGATGTGATTTAAAAAAATGTGTTAGTTTTTTCACGAAAAAATGAAATCACATTCACGTTAAAAAAACGGAACTTTTCCCAACCAAATTAAAGGTTGGTTCTGCTTGCAGAAGCTTTGTTCTGTCTTGCATTCTCGCGCCATCTTTCTGCCTGTGACCAAA
>JAVKLF010000047.1:10692682-10723668 GCA_034783495.1 Millerichthys robustus
TACTCATATTTATATGAGAAAATCTAGAATAATAAATAACAAACAGCAAACACAGTAGTATAAAAGCAGTAGATATTTTGATGTTCAAGTGGTGATGCTAAATGACAGAATTTACAAAAAGTTTACATAACTGTGGTTGAGGACAGAGACACAGGCAGCATTCATCTTTCAAGTCTAGATGATCTGATGAATAGTGAGATGGAAAATATTATAAATGACCTCCTGAGGAGTTCTGTATAACAGCAGAGCAAACTACAGCACAGAGCAACACAGACTGATACGATATCTCCAACATCTTACCTCACACGATGAAGAAATTTTCTCAGAAAATAGAGTTTGTTCATCCCCTTCTTTTAGACAGCATCAGTGTTGAACCATCAGTCCAGCCGGTCATTTAGATATACTCCAAAATATTTATAACTATCCACAACCTCCATTTCATCATGCAGGATGTTGACGGGCATGATAGGAGACCTCTTGAAGTCGAATAACATCTCTTCAGGAGCTGATGATTCCTGCAGAACCATTACACAAAATTACCAACCTATACTCTGTATTTTAATTCCTGTCCATCTTTATTACATCACACCACACCACTTCAGTGATGTAATCAATCAGAGAACTTCAGCAGAAAACTGGTGCAGTTGTGTTGAAAGTCTGAGGTGTAAAGAGCGAACAGGAAGGGAGATGCTGCGGTGCTCCCTTGTTACTGATCCCTACACAGACAGGGTGCAACCCAACTGCAAAAAACTGATGCCTGTCTGACAGATGATCAACCACATTCACCCTGAGCAGCTTATACACGTAGCTCATCAGCTGGACAAACAGTTTTTGTTGCTGCCACAAGGTGTCTCTGTAAGCCTCATTGTTTTTATTGATTGTTTTTATGTGACAGCAGCTCAGAGCTGAGAGCCTGCTGGATTTTTGGACATTTGAAAATGACATTTAAAGGCAGGACATTTGGCAGTGGTGTCAGAACTGCTAAAGGATAGCTAATATCAAAACATCTTTTTTTCCCCCCACAGCTCGAAGAGTTTGGAAGAACTACCTGCCGGCTGTGAATGGAGTCGTCTTTCTTGTTGACTGTGCAGATCAGGACAGACTCGCAGAATCAAAGACTGAACTCGATGTAAGTTCAAATGCGGCAGCTCTAAGCTGTTTCCTGGAAAGAAACCAGTAAAAATATTCTGCTGCTCTCGTTATTTGTTTTTAGGCCATCCTTTCAGATGAAACCATCGCCAACGTACCAGTGTTAGTATTGGGGAATAAAATTGATCGTCCAGAGGCTGTCAGCGAAGGAGCTCTGAGAGGAACTTTTTGTCTCGATGGTCAAGTAACCGGAAAGGTAAGCGTGCCACAGAACCATGTGGGTTCATATGCTGCACACTTATTTATCCTAACTGTTCTCAACAGGGGAACGTTTCTGTGAAGGAGCTGAATGTTCGTCCTCTGGAGACATTCATGTGCAGCGTGTTGAAGAGACAAGGCTACGGGGAAGGTTTCAGATGGTTATCACAGTACATCGACTGACAGGTTCGACCTGTCAGTCGATGTATGCCGTGAAATATAACTGGACCAGCACAATTTACATGGCGTATTGATACGTGACCCGCTTTTAACTGGTAAATTCTTCTATGCATTGAAAGCAGGTCATGGTGAACTGTTGCAATCGTGGGAGAGAGCTGCATGGTATGTCAAGTATCTAATTACAACACATGAACAGCCAGGCATTTTTCTAGAATGTAAATCTATATTCTGCAGTGTTGAATTATTTATTATTTCACAGATCAGCTGCTCGAATTAGATGAATTATGTTGATGTAGCACAAGGGCTTGTGTT
Source organism: Millerichthys robustus (assembly GCA_034783495.1). NCBI lineage: Eukaryota > Metazoa > Chordata > Actinopteri > Cyprinodontiformes > Rivulidae > Millerichthys > Millerichthys robustus. The sequence continues at coordinate 10,694,522 of JAVKLF010000047.1, forward strand.
GATTGTAGTGAGTGGCTTAAGATGTATCTCATTTTGACCTGATATGACTGAGATCTGGATTAGGTTCCATAAACAGTTAAAAAAAATGAGAGGATTATTTTCAGGTTGATTTGATCTGATGATATGCAGCCTCTGCCTCTGAAGCATAAAGCCAAGGATGTGTGCCTAATAATTCAGGGATTAGCGGTGCGCAGAGATTGTACCTCAACATAATGTCTTCGTTGCTGAACACTGAGCCTGAATGATGCCAAATCCCCTTCACAAACTAAAATAAATAGGGGAAAAAAAGCAATTAAAGGCACTCGTGATGACATCTCACTTATGGGTTCTGTTATTAATGTTTGACCGATTTATTTCTGTAGCAAGAATGAAATCGAGTACTAAGTGTTCAGTGCTTGCATTGAAATATTTGAAAATGTTTTTTAGCCCACCAAACAAATTAATCTCATTGATTATATTTTCCAGAACAGGGGGTTAGGCTTTAAAAAGGACAGACTAGATTTGAATTTTCAGTTACTTTGGTTGTATTTGTAGAGAAACAGAAGTAGCTAGCAGCAGTTCACAATTGTTTTTAACAAATTTTTAATGAATGGACACATTAGGCATTCATTTGGGGGAAAAAAACTGGGTGGATTTTATTTCTTACTTTAATGAATTTTTTTAGTCAGTCCTTCTGACATTGCAACTAAAATACATCTTTTCGGTTTTTGACTTTCAAAGAGGAATTCAGTGGCAAACTACAGAGCTCAGCCTTGTTTTATTGTATCTTTATAGCAGTAATAATGACTCACCCTAAAAATGTCAGAAAGCAATAAAGCAGAGCCAGTTTTATGGAAGAAGAGACAATCTTCCCCTGCTGTATGTAGGAGTTGGAGAATGTAGGTGCTTCTGAGTCCGTTGACTTCTTTCAAACATATAAAATGCTGCTCGCTTTCAGTTACGCTCTTACTTTCACTGATCATGGACTAAAGTTCAGTTTGAAGTGGCAACATTTTAAATAACGGTTGACATTTAATGGTTGATAATATGTAGCTCCTGTTTTTTTTCCACTGTATTGGCATGTTTTAAGTGCTTCTGATGTGCTTTTTTTAAAAAACAAATTCTGAATATATAGAAGAGTGCACTTTAAAACATGAATATGCTGAGAGGAAAACGAATGTTTTAGTCTGTTCCAGCAAAATATTTTTTTTTCTGTAAATGTTTCGTGCATAGCAAACATTTAGATAAAACTGTTTAAATTTGTAAGTTTTAAAACTTGACATAAATAATAAGGAAGACGTTTATTTACAGTTTTCTGCATCTTGTATTAACAGGGTAATATTTAATTTACAGTGAATCATTATGTGCAGATAAGCTATATAAGGATATTTTCTGCTGGAAAGTGGTTAATAAAATGTGTGCACTGTATGGAACAAAATCTTTTTTTTTTCATTTGGACTGTATCCTGTACTAGTTATGTTAAATTATGTTTATTACAAATGTAAATTCTTATACAGTATTTGAGCTGGCACTGTCAAATACTAGTATTTTGTTTGTGTAGTGTTAAAAATGTTTGACTCAGAAAAATAGATTTATTAAGGTAGTTAAAGTATATAAAAAATATTTTATAATTTCATTGTGGCATCACTTTTTATTGCTTTTGTCTGTTTCTTCAGATTGTTTTTTCAAACCTAATTAACTCCTCTTTCTTAGACAGAGCCATTTAGTCTAAATGACTTTTCAAAGTTTTCTTTGCTCTCCCAATCCAAGCAAAAGTTGACAGCCATCGATTGAATTCTAACCAGATTTCTGATCTCAGAGGGTGTCACATTGATCATTCAGGAAATACAGCTTCATCTGACGGGCAAGTGCTGTCATTTGTCTGCCAGAGCGAGGTGACAGCTGAGCACTCATGTATCCTGTAAATGTGTAGTACATCTCATAAAACCATAGTTTTGTTGTTTTTATTCCTCTGCAGCCTCCATAGTGACTACAAATAAATTTTCTTTATCCTGAAACGTGCCTCAGTGATGATGACACTACTTTTTGTATTTGAAATCCTAAAAAAAAGAGAGAAAATGACATTAGCCTCTATCTTGGCTCCAGTGCCTTTATTAGTAAAGTGCTCAGCAAAGAAGTACATTCTTACTAACATGCAATACTCAAAAACAAACATCTGGCCTATCCATAAGCATGAATGAAGACATGGCAACAATATTCTCATAGAAAAAAGTACAGTGTGAATTCAAGTATACACACAGAACTTCAAGTAATGCACATAATATAGATTTTTTTTCTCTCTTTATAAACACAAAATACAGTAATTCAAGTTGCAAACCCAGAACAACATAACTGAATTGTGGCACATTCGTCGACAGAATTTCAGCGTTTTGCAGAGGGCAGCAACATCTAAAGTGGGTGCAGTTGGAGTTTTTATGCTAGAAATGAGCTGTAAGTCCTGCAGGTTGTGTGTGAGTCTGTTAATTCAGAAAACATTGCCATTTTTACATGAGCTGTTGTGGACTTTATTCATATAGGTAGCTTAAAACCAGAAATCAGAAATCTTCTCTTGTTAGACAGTTCTTCTACATTGTATTTATGTACAGAATCAAGTTTAAAATACAAATCAGTAGAACTGCTGTGAAAAAAAAAAACAGTTTGACATTTTAGTAAAGATGATTATTTGCTTTGTATCAAATTTGTGAATCCAGTTGATTCGTTTATTACAATATTTTCAGGCTTTCAGTGACTAAAATGAGAAAGAACCATTCTGCAGCCATGTTTTAGGATGTTGTATAGCCCTGACCCACAAACATTTACCGTAGGCACTGAATCTGGAATGTTCTATGAAGTGTGACACCTGAATGCTGCAGCCAAATCTCTTGAGATGGGACCTTAGAAAATGAGAATTTTTCAAGCGTACCCCCAGGGATGATTTGGGGATTGGAATCTGGGGTGTTTTGTCTCTTTGTTATGTTCCCAAAGCTGTCACTGGGCAGTTTTATTCCTACACCGCAGAATCTACTGTTGCTAAAGAATACCTTTGCAATGAGGTTATATTTAGATAATTACTAGTTTATGGGTTGTGAACAAATAAAATATTCTCTTAGTTTTTGATGCAATAATTAGCTCAAATTTGCCACGTAGTTCCAGTTTTTAAAAAGACTGTTGACTTATGTTAAATAGTTTAATTAAAAGAATGTAACAAAACCAAAAACGTGTTGACAGTTTGGTTGTTTTCTTATTTAATTCATGAGCCAAATGGAATGAGCTTGTGAGTCTAATTTGGCACGTGGACCATCAGTTGATGATCCCTAAAGGAGATGGTACATGTCAAAGTAACCAAGGGAACATGTTTTATTGGAACAAAAGGTTTGGTGGATCAGAGTTGCTTTAAAATGAAGCTCAGCAAATAACCTATTACATATTGTTCATGTTTATCTTGTAAGTGACACTTTTTATTTTTAGAGGTATTGTTTGTTGGATCATTTCTTTCCCCGGTGTTGTGACTTTCTGTGTAGTCGGACATACAACACTTATTTCAAATGTGTCATTTTCACACTAAAATTTAAAATGTTTTTGTTAGAAGCTTTTGAGACAAAGCAAAGGATCTAACTGCCTTCTTTTCAAATCTTTAGGCAAAGTGGAACTGTCCAGCATGGTATCGATCATCCTAATCAAGAAAACAAATAAGCTTATCTCCCAAAGTGTCAAACTGTTAATTTCCCAGTTAATCTCTAGTCATTCCAGTGGGACACCAACTCTAGTACTCAAGAAACTGTTTACACAATACAAAATTACTTGTAATCTCTATATGCATAGATGATGGTAATACAAGATACAAAGTTTTTACGGACTTTATTTACCTATAGCGCACAAATCAGTGGCTACCTCTTCTCAGGACAGAAACAACATAAAGCTCTGTCGCTCAAAAACAGAGGAGCAAATGAAGCAATTACACATGTCTAAGAAAAACAAAAATAACTGCTCTGCCTTGTTACTTCACCTGCCCAGCACCGCTAATTCAACCCCCAGTCCAATCTGACCCCAGCCCCTCTCTACTTCTACCAGATGTATCCTCCATCGTCTGCCTCACCTTCCTCCTCTTCCTCCTCCTCGGCTTCCTCCCCGTTTTCCTCTGCTTCTTTTTCCTCTTCATCCTCCCATCCCACTCCACTTCCAAAGTCTCCAGAATATCCGGCCACCTCATCTGGAAAAGGACGCACAGACGCTCGTGTTGACACTGTTTGAGGCGAGACATGGTAGTGAAGAATAATAGAATAGCCTGAATCTGTGGGTATGTGTTTGTCTGTTAGCAAAATATCTTATGAACCTTTAGATGGATTTTTAAAAAAAATGCTCATAAATTAATTATTGGATGCACATCTACAACAGCTCCACTTTAGGAGTCAATTCAATCAAAGATGGTTGCCTCAGCTAATTGACTGTTGCAAACAAAAAAGGTCTTTACTCAGTTAACTTCACAGATACTGAGCTAAGATTTGGTGTGGTTGTAGCGGAGACTTAACCCCTTCACATATGTTCATTTAAAAGTTTGGCATGCGTTATGGAAGGGAATAAGAATTCCTTTTATTCCTCTATCATTACTACTGAAACACCTCTTGCTAGATTCAGTTGCAAAGGCTTTGTTCTGACTTTTGTCTCTTTATGACCCACCATTCAAAAAGTCCATTGTGCTTTGATCATACAAAAACGGCAAAGAACAGACTGACTGTCATTCATTGTTTGAAGCTATACCAACATATCCTGTTGTTCTGCAAATATGTTTTATGTCTTAAAAAAAAGAAAATAGGAAAACACATTCCTCTACACAACTGGGACTGATTTGTTGTATTATTTCTCCACAACATTCTTCAAAACAAACAGGAAAGAACTCTGGCAGCTTTATTGCTTTGACTCTTAAATATTGCACATAAAAAAAATGTTTGTTTCCTAAAGGTCAGGTCCTACCACACTCGGGATTCCCGTGGATCCTAGAGCCCATCAACTCTCCGTGCTGATCGACGCACCAGCACTCCCCTCGGCTCTGGTCACACTGCACTTTCTTGTAGTAGCCATCCTCGTCGCAGCTAGGAATGTACACACCTGATAAGACACGCACACATCGCCATGACCGTGTTGTGAATATCGATACACTTATCTCACACTGCTGCCAAACGCTGACGCCTGAAATGAGTTCAGCACGTCTCACGGAGCCACCGAGACGATCCTCTCATGAGGAGGTGTTTTTTTTGCTTCGGATGTGATTTCCTGCAGTATGTTAGCATGATGTTTCCTGATGCTGCGTGTGAGTGGCACGTTAAAAGCTGGGGTGACAGCCTCTGTGACAGAGCGCTGCTGTTTCTGTCTCCCTCAGGACAATCTTGTCAAACCCTGAGCAAAGTTTTCTAACAAGCGCCAACTCGCGCCACCTCACAACAGAGAAAGCAGGAGGAAAAAAAACACAAAAGAGGTGCGATCAACGGGCCTTGGGGATGGAAGTACAGATCAGTTTTGAGCTGAAAGCAAACAAAAAGTATACTGCGGATGCTGCAGTGTGGAGTTTCCTTTGGAGTCAAATAGCTACATGAACCTTATTCTCAGCCCTTAATTCTTCCCAGAGCGTCCAGAGTCTAATCTTTGATTTGAGATCTCTTTAATGAGCCTTCTACAGATTGTACACCTTGGTAGTACCAGGTTGGAGCACCTTTTGCAGAATTGCCCTCTTTATGGCATAGAAACAACAACGTGTTGGAAACATGGACACACTGTTATCCTACTGTTTCAGTGTTGCAGCTGAAATCAAGCCTAATCCGACTAAGGAATATTTTTCCAATCTTTTTTTCTCCAATTTTGATGGGTCTGTGCAAACTATAGCTTCAATATCCAATTCTTAGCTAACTGGTGTGGTCTTCTGCTGCTGTAGCCCGTTTGGTGCGATCAGAGGTGGTATTCTGCATACCTTGGTTGGAACCAATGGTTGATTGTGCTACTTTTTTATCATCTCAAACCAGTCTGCCCAGTCTCCTCTGACCTCTGACATCAACAGGGTTTCTATTTTCCCCCCATACAACACCTCCACACTGGACATTCAGAAGAGAGAAACTCTTTTGAACCATTTTCTTTAAACACCAGAGATGTGTGTGAAAATCCCAGTGGATCATCAGTTTCTGGAATCCTCAGACCAGCTCAAATACCATGCCATGTTGTTCAAAGTCACTTAAATTCCCTTTCTTCCCCTTTCTGCTGCTTGGTTTGAACATAGCAAGTCATTTACACCATATCTAGAAGTCTAATTGCATTGAGTAATTGCAATGTGATTATTTGTGCTAAAAAGGTGTAGCTAATAAAGTATCACGAGTTTATCTGTCCGTCCGTCTATAAATAAACCAGCTGGATGGTGCAGTTTATGCATCATTATGGAAGGTCTTTAAAATGATCTAAGATGAGTTTGCAATATGTCCAAACGTTATTTAAACATGTCAGGAACCTCAATGAATTAAACAAAAAATGTGTATTTACCAGGCTTCTTCTTGGCAGCCTGCTGCACTTGGATCCTCTCCAGCTCAGCGAGGCATGGCGGCTCTGTGAAAGATGAGCAAGAAAAGCAACGACAGTCAAAAACCTTCAAACTGCTCCCGCCCCAAACTTAATCTCAATCAATGCTCTTCATAATTACACTCGTTGCCTACATCGATTTGTTTAAAAACCCTTCGGTTTCGTTCCCCAGAGCATGATTGATTGAGGGATGTTTAAGTGAAAGAACATATGGATGCAGGGTGAGACGGAACAAGGAAATGAGCTCAACCTCTGAAACAGATGGAAATAGAAATAAAAAACAAAACACTTTGTATATCAACACCTAAGGCAACAAATTTTCTAACGTCTTTGTGGAGCTCTTGCCCGACACGTTGGAATGAAAAACAAAACACCTTAAATAAAACTTTATTCTTTTATAAACCACCTGTTTTCCCTTTTTCATCGATGCTGTTGATGTGAAAAATAGGACCAATTAAAACTTCCGAGCAAAGATGTTTTTTTTTTCTCCCATGAACATCTCGTGTTGGTAAATTGATTAGGGAGTCAGTTTGATGTATGGCATGCAGGTTAAACGCCCGATCAGTGGAGTGATCAGCATGCAAATAAGGTTACCTGCCGAGTTCACTTTCATTCGCTTATCAAAGGTCAAGCTGTGCAGATGTTTCACTCATGCACGGCTGAGATGTGTCTCCATGGAAACGCTCGATTATTTTTGAAAACAAAATGTCAAAATGAGCTCTCTACATAGGAGCTCCAAATTCCAATTTTGTGTGTGCGCTAAGCATTATTAGACTAATCTCCTCATCATGTCAGTCCAGACTCACTTTACAAAGAGAACAAGTTTTGGTTTTGCTCTTTCTCCGCTTTGATTTTTGAGAAAATGATCAAACTGACTTCAACCCTCATTTGAGTAAACAGCACCACCAACATCAATATGTAAGCACTGGAGAAAATGTTCCAGCAGAAAAAGCACATCTAATAGCTGCTTTTAAAGACTGCAGTAAGGTCAAGCCATGAAGCATCTAAAAAAAGCACCAGCACAAATCAATTATTGACCTTTTCCATAAAAAAAATAATAAAACCAGTCCAGCATTTCAACAAAGGGTAATTAAAACCCTATTTCTGTGAACGTCTCCGTTCCTCGAAGCAAAAAAGTGCATCCATTCAGTTTTCTGCTCGTGCCGACTTCCTTTTATTCGTCACAAAACAGATGCACTCACTTTCTCTCCAGAAGCAGAGGCACCACTCCGCCGTGGAGACCTTCCCATCCTTGTAGCTGTCGCAGGAGTTGAAGAAGGGTCGGATGCAGACCTCGTACTTGTCCAGGTTAATGGCAGCCAGCTCAGCTTGGTCCAGATAAAGATCGCCGTTCGTGTCCAGCTTTGAGAACATCCAACCGATGGAGTCCTTGCAGCTGGCTACCAGGCTCTTTTCCAGCACTGTCAGTGAGAACCGCACATCAATTCTTAACACAGTCAACCCAATTGTCCATTTAATGGGTGAAGAAAAGAAGTTTTTTCGAACCCGATGCAGCGCCCGCTCCAGGCTTGCCAGAGTTGTTCTGCTTGGCGTTCCCGTGAAGCAGCTGGAACCAGTCTCTGAGGCGGTCACCCAAATCTGCCAGGTCTTGACCGGTGCAGCTCTCTGGAGGAACAAAGCAGTGAATCCCACAATTCAAAAGTCTGGCAGATGCTTCAGAGCAACATGACTCACATCCCCTGAAGGCAAGACACGAGCTCCTATAAGTGATGAATGGCTCCGGTTTTCCCTCACAGTAAAGCTCTTGATCTGTACTGTTGTGCTTTTGTGCTTTGATTTATTTAAGTGTCTGATCTGCCAATCAAAGAAAAACATCAATTCACTGTTACTCCAAGGCAGCAATTTGCTGCTATCCAATAGAAATCTACTTTCAATTTCAAGCTACACTTATTTCAAATTTCAGACAGAAAAAAAAACAAACAAACAAAAAAGACATTTCAGCTGTTTGGTCAATTGCCATTTTCACTTGCCCTGAGGCTTGGCCAACCAGTGGTGTTTGGGTGCATTGATAGACTGCATACACTCTAAATATTTAATTACTACAGGATTGAAAGAGCAGAAAACCACCAGGGGAATATTTGACAAACAGTAATCTCTAAAATTGGTGAGTAACGAGCCCAGATGCTGAACATGACTTGGGCGGATCTGCTCTGTGAGAAAACTGGATCCCACTAACAGAATGCTAAAAATACAGTATGATTTACTGTGCAAAATACATTTCCTTTTATAAAAAGTCATTTGGATCCTTTGGGCGTGGGATTCTATGGAGTAGTTCTGCTCAATTAGTATCTTACCTGTTGGGGATAGCTCAGGTTTAATTTGAACCAGATAGCGGAGATAAGTTGTAATTGGATTGCTGCTGACTTAAAGGGATAGTCTGGTCATTTAAGAAATGACATTCTGTCAAATAGATATAAATAGTACCTTAATATCAGCAGTCACTACATGGAGAAAAGGGCAGAAATTTTAATCCAAGATATGCTAGTGGGTATATAAACTCCTTCATTTTTGTTTGACACCATTTGTTATGTTTGTCAGTGTTTTCTCAAATCAACACCAGCTGGTTACCTTATGTTGTTCTAAGGCAGAGGCAATTCTTTTAATTTTTGTCCTACTTGAACTCGCCGTTCGTTCGTCAGTCTGGTCAGATCTTAAATCTGTTTCTCTAAACTGAGGCCATTCAAGGAAATATCTACAACAGGTATAATATTGATGGTTTATAACCATTCCAGTGAATTCCACTTCAAGATCATCTGAACTGTACTCCCTTTAAAAGTGACGAGTGGCAAACTTAAGATACATCCATGCAATGGGTAAAGAAAGGAACTTGCCGTCTTTCATGTCTGTGTTTGTAACTGGGCCAGAGGTGCAGGGGCAAAATCCAGCACACACGATCCTCACGTCTTTGCCTGTGAGGCAAGCCTGCTGCTCCAACTTACACTGTCAGAAAGAAAGGCACGGCACACGGTTCAAATATTTATGAGGGTGATCGCAGGCAAAACAAATCCCCAAAAAAATAGATTGCTCTTTCAGACAAGATGCTGCTCTTCAAGAAATGGCAGCAAGAATGAGCTGTCATCTTCCGCTGTCTTTTCATGCAAGGTCAAAATAAAAAAAAACTACACATAAATCAATAAAGTTCTGGCTGCAGCCCGTCCGCAGCGATGCCGCTGAGAACAACGTCAGTCATTAATCATAAAGTGACGCAGACACCACCCCCCCACATCCTTGTCCTCTTGTAAGCAGTGATGAACTGCTGCCCTGCTGCGCCCACGTATATGTCAGCACGGCAGGAAACTGGACTTGACTGGTTACAACATCATGACCACTCACAGTTCCTTCTCTGGACTTTTACAGGAAAATACTTCAGTGATCAAGCAAAGGGGGGAAAAAATCAAGATAAAAACTAAAGAGAACACATTCAAAGTGAAGATTTAGTGCAATATATATATACTTACCTTTGAAGCATAGTTGTGTCCATCTGAGCCACACACAGGTGAAGAGGCAGTTGCAGAGCAAGGCTTGCAGCTGCTTTCATGAAGCTCCGGCTGTTTGACTCTGAACATGACAGGAAAAAATATGACAAAGATTTTCTAGCGTCTGCATTTGCAGATATTTGATATTTGTCTCTGTGTTGCTGCAAAGATAACGGTGTTTTGTTTTGTTTTTTTGTTCCTGCTGTTTACCCACTCATTCGTTTTTAAGCAACAGCTCAAGTGAGACGTTTCTTTTCAGGCCTGCTTCACGCAAGCGGAGCAACATGTGCAAAAGCATTCTGATTTGAATGGCGCTTTGAAATTTGTTATCTGTCAGAAATCCTTTTTAATATTTTCCCGAAATGGATGGATAGATGGATCAAAAAAATCCCTTCAAACCTTGAAATATCTTAGACGTGGCTCAACGCATTTATTGCATAATATTGTGAAAATGTCAACAGACCAAACTTCTGACTAACCCTTGAAAATGAGATAAATCTTAGGTCAGTTGTTCCCAAACTTTGGATTATAAGAAGATTTTCCGAGCCTTTCAGATCGAGTATGTTTTGGCCATAACTTCTCTCAAAATGATGAGTCACACAACTCGTAGACATCTGATCCTAGCTGCAGATGTGAAAACAGTAACATTTAGCTGAAGGAGAGGCGGTTGTGACATTTCAAAAACACTAAGAACCACAAACTAAAGTATATTTTAAGGCCTGTTTTTTTGTTAAGTGAGAAACCAAAACTTAAATATAAGTGAGAAAATGTTTTTTTGTAATCTGAACGAACAGATCAAATATTCACCAGCTTACTCGGCTCAGTTATTTATTACATCTCGCGAAATGGAACACAACCCGAGCTGCTTTTTATCAGAGCTTTCCCTCGCACGCTGACTGATTTCGTGTTTTGTGTGTACAAGCATCAGGCTCTCTGCGCCGCGACCTCGTGATGCTGCGATGATTCGCCGTGGTTGTGTTCCTGCTTATTAGCCGCCGTTTGATGCAGTCCCTCTCATCTCTGCAGTAACTCTGTAAATGAAGCACTTTATTGGAAAAAGATCAGCGCCTGTCACAGCAGATAGACTCTTCGCGTTGTAATAATTCACTCCATTAATTCGTTTCAGACAGCCGCCCTGCTCATTTGGTTTTTTTTGGGTTCGCAGTGAAGTAAATGAGTGCAGAGAGGCAGATAAATGCTTCACGCTCGTGTTTACAACAAAAATGTGAAGAGCTTTTGTGAGGACAGGAACATAAACACAATATTAAATGATGAACGATCCACATACACCTGTCTTCCTTTCAGCATCTGCTACATTTTATCACCCATCGCCTAAAGACAAATGCGGGCGATAATGTTTTCGACAATGTCGTTGCATCTCTCTGTTAGCAAAACATCTCATAGGCCACAGCATGGATTTCAATTAAACTTTCATAAATTAATGATTGGATATAAATCTAAACTGATTTTCTTTTGGACTCAATTCAACTCAATATGGCTGCCACAGTCAATTGAACCTAAAAAAAACACAAGGATGGCTATAATTTAGTTATTATGACAGACAATGAGCTAAATTCTGGTGTGGTAGTAGTTAAATCTAATACCAAATACATGTTCTGAGTGCCAAAGTTCAAGCTGTTTTTTAAAATTTTGCCATTAACTGTTTGTGAATTTGTTATTTTTAAGTGCTGCTTGTCATTTTTATGACTTATTCCTGCTTTTTCCACACTGTGTTCGGCAATTTATTTCATTCGAGTTGTGAAAAATGTTGAAAATCAATCTTAAAGACTGTGCACACTTTGTGTTAGTTTAAGGTTTCTCCACCCTACAGCACTCGCGCACAAAGGTTTTTTTTCAGAGTACCCATTTAATCACAATTTCTTGTGACTATGATAAAAAATGGGTGAAAAATAAACAATAGATCTTTTTGCCGCTTCACCTCTCTGTAATGATGCGTGCATTTAGCTTTCTTCTAAATCAGTGCGATGCAAAACAAATACAAGCTTTTTATAAAACACGTCAACGCATTTCGTTCAAAATAAGTGAAAAATTTAATCATTCTAATTTTCCTATTGACAAAAACCAAGGCTTCAATTTTCATATCAATCAAGCAGAAATAACTGTGTTTTACATTTAAACTTTCTCCAAGCACAAAAAAGCACTTCGTTTTTAACCAAAATTACATTTTCTTTTAAAATTAAAATTACGTTTATTTCTGAAACCAGCCCAGACTTACTTTTTAAACAAATTTTCATCATAATGCACTGATGAAAAAACCTAATGTTTACCATTTACCCCCCTTTATATTGGTTTGTGTCTGTTTATTGTAAAAGTTTGTTCATATTTAAGCAGATCCATATTCTTGGATAATAAGGGAGTTTTGCATGCAATACTTTAAATCCTGTTTGTTCTTAAAATGTATTTCCAAAACGTATGACCCACAGAAATATGGATAAGCAATCCAGTTTTCCCACTTTTCTGTTTTGAGAAATATGTCAAAAATCAGTGGAGCACTTGGTGTTTTTTACAAAAATCTCTTTGCTTCCATTAAAACACAACCTGACCTGTTAACACACAGGTTACAGGCGGTAAATGTTTTCAACACCTTAACAACCCAAAGGTAATGGTTGTAACGCCCTCAGCTGCTAAATAGTTCAGTGTTTTCTGACAGGTGAGCTCAGTATAGCTCGATTTATTTTTCTTTTAAGAATAAAAAAAAGGGAAAATGTGACTCTAAAACATGTCAAAATAAGACAACATGACGAGTTTGTCAGTATATCACTGTAGATGATACAGTATAATGCTGGTTTTTGTTATTAGTAGGGAGGCTTGAAAATAAAATCTTTAAAAGGTCATTTAAAACTAAAGTTAGCAGTGATACCATGTTGCTAATCTTTCCTGTTTTTGTGGTAATAAAAGGGATATTACTGCAGATACTAATGTCAAACCATAAAGACAGTAAGACAGTGGTATATGTAAAATGTTTTCCCCTCAAAAACAGAGAAAAAAACCCTGTTTGTCAGTAAATCCTGGTTCAAGTGATAAACCTTCTTCCAGACTGTGCAGCGTTTATACCAGACCATCCTTTGTCCCAGGAATATCCATCAGGTCCTTTGCCCTCAGCATCTTTGTTCAAACAATAATCAAGATACATTGTGATTTAAGGAGTAAAAACCTCCTACCTTTGCTCCAGTTTTTTGCGATTGATACACGTGGCTCTCTGGTAGTCCTGAGCGACGCACACTTTGTGCCGGCTGCACTTCACATTCTGGCACGGGTCCTTGGTGGTGTCGACAGCTGTGAACGCACGACACAGTCAGCATCGTCGGGGCAGAGCTGTCAATCACACCTGAGAGATTTCGCTCTACTTTTGTCACTTTGAGTTTCTGGCAGTGTTTTGTTCCTTCTGATGAACAAGCGTGTGTTCGGCAGATTGATTGCAAAACTGCAAAAACAGGAGAACTGTTTTTTTTTTAAAAATTTATTGTTGATGTTGTTTGCTCGCTCTGTATGATCAAGTTTTGTGCAATTACACAGGTTTGAAATCAGCCTCCAGTCACACAAAAACTCTTGTTTATACAAGCGTACGCATTGAACGTCATGAAATGTGCGGTGGAGAAACTCATTCTGGCTGTGTTGCACAAACGAGTCAATTGTCTGAACTGCCAAAAAGAAGTGACGCCTCACTGTCATTAGTGAAGCAGCACATCCCCCTTAGCAGCAGCAGCAGTCTGAGTGGAAGGAAACCTGACAGCACTGATTGAGCATCTTCTCCTCTCGACTTCCTACATCTCTCTTCCTTCACGTCAACCCATCACTGTCCCTCCTCGTCCCGCCTCTCCTCGCTCGCACAGAAACACTCACTCCATCTTAGCCTCATGCTGTCCCCTCGATCTTCCTGCTACATTTCTCCTTCCTCTCTGCCGTCTCTCTGGCCCTATCTCCAAGAAAGTTGAGCGGTTCGATGCCAGCCTCTTTTCACACCAATCGACTGAGATGGAAATAGCACCACGTCCTCCACCTTCCTCACAGCCAACGGTCAATTGAGAAGTGCATGTCGCACCTTTTCAGTCCATTTGCCGCCTTTCCTCTCACATAAAAAGGAAAAAAAAAATCAGATTCATTTAAGGGTGAGTGACTTGTGGAAGGTGCTGAGAGAAACTTAAGCTGTGAAATCCTGAGTCAGCTCTCAGCAGCTGCTTTACAGTCAACATGGTGGCTGACAGCCAGGTTCCGGCCAATCTGGTGACTACGTGATACTTTAAAGAAGGTAGAAGAGAAAAGTAAACCGAGTGATGGCACAAAATTAACTCATTTGAATGTTTACGTTTTGAGCTGTTTTACTGAATGAGTGTTTTGTATCAGTTTGTGTAGAAGGCAGAAAGACAAACACAAAAACATTTAAAATGTCTGTTTTGATCTGTTTGAAAGGACAAGCTGTTCATATTTCAGCAGGAGGCTCCACAGTTAATCATCGCAAATGCCTAAATAAACCTGCTATAAATAGCAAACATGTACAGCTAAAATAAAATCATAGGAGAGCCGCACTCTTTTTAAAAATGTGTTTTAAAAATTGCCATTATATTTACCATCCATCTTCATTGACGTACAAACAAATTCATGTGAAGCCTCACGTAGGTAGAACTATTTCAGAACAACTTTATGAATCCCTGAAGAGGAACTGTAGCTCTTACAATTTTCTGGAAGCTCAGAGACGGATGAGTGGACTCTCTCTGCGGTGCTAGTTTAGAAGACTTGTATCATTCCATATATATTTAAAAATTATGTGACCACTAGACCTTTATTCACTTCTGCTCAGTCATAAATCACCTGAACAGCTGAATAATAAAATCTCACTGGGCGCCCTAATCCCCATTCAATCTGAACAGAAAATGCCCTCAAACCTCACCCCCACTTCACTCCCACACATAAACACATCACAAGAAGAGGCAAAAATCAAACAATGCTTTACATCTTAAGGTGAGTCACATCAGCCTTTTGTAGATTTTCATTCATTTCCAGCATTTCTTTTTATATTTAAAGGGAACGTATCAAGTAAAGTCCACTGTTGTAGCCCTTAAATACAATTTATTGTTGTTTTAGAGTCTCTAGGAGTGCAGAAATGTTTAAAAAACAATTGTCAGTTTAAAGGCAGAAAGGTTAACACATTAAAGCAGGGGTCTTCAAACTTTACAACCTTTAATGACAGCTTTTTTAGGATGGAGGGTCCTAAATCAGAATCAGAATCAGAATACTTTATTAATCCCAGAGGGACTCAGAAACTGCTTGGTTTAAAGTCTTGAGCTGTTATATTTATTGTTTTAACACGTGATCTATAGCCTATTGTCTTTAAATGGTCAAGAAAGCTGATTTTTCGCTTAATCTCATTCTTATTTTTAATGATGCTCAACAGTGTTCCCATAGAAACAAAAGCTGGATGTTTTCAGTGGAGATTCAGATGTGAAACGAAGCAGCGGCTTCAAATTAAAATCATCCCTCACATGGTGTTCTTATTCCACTCATATATGCGAAAAGGGAATTTAAGCACAAGCACAATTTGCATTGAAGGGTATGTGTGTATGTATGTGTCTGTGTTTTCCTTCCACCTGCTCTCCAGGTTTGCTTTACAATTCATAGCTTGGCTGAGATGTGTGACGACTTTTTAAATCACACCAAGAAATACAATACAGGAGCACTAATCCTGGCTCCAATCTCTCTGATTATTATCATGAAATATAGGAGAAAATCACAAAAAAACCCAGCTGCTTCCCTCATCTCCTGGTATCGTCTGCGCTCGCATCCACATCTTATAAGCGCGGCGCCTTGGAGTCGGACGGGATTGTCACCGACGCCCTTTTTTCATCCATTTGTTGTCCATTTAATAACCAACCTGAGTGGCTCTGGACAGAAATAAATGTTGGTGGTCGCTCCTTTAGTCATCTAAAATATTAACAATAAACGGACCCTTTTTACAGATGTTGGATTAGTACAAGTGTCCTGAAAGCACAAAAGATGTCAGGGTCCAGGACGACAGCCTCTCCGTTATACCAGTCAGAGCAAGATGTTCCTTATTGTACTGAAATAGAACTGAAATGCTGAGCAGAGTCAGGTGATGTCTCAATCAGCACACTTTAAAGGCCTGATCTGCTGCTAGTTTGCTACCTACTGGGGGTCTCTGCGGTCTTGTTAAATTTACAATGAAGAAGCCTCTGATCAGTCGAATCTGCAAAATTAGTCCCAGAGAGAGAGAGCTGTGATGAAATCAATAGTAACAATATGAACATGTTTTCTTGACGTTTCACAAATTATTCCTGTTTCTTCTTTTCATATCTTCTTGCATTAAAGCACTTTGGGGTGTGGCGTTACACTCAACTTCCAACGCTCCGCTACAGCAGGAGCACACATCTAATTGGTCACAATATATGTGAATGACTCACATATAGTAGCCTGATGGGTGAAATAATTCATGCTTCACTTTATTGTTTAGACCTTTCATAGAGTTAGCCCAAAGCTGCACGCAGTGTGTAAGGACTTTGAAGAAATAAGTTATCACACGAACAACTTAACTGCAACTAAACGCATATGAGAGAGAAAAAAAAAACAAAACAATAAAAACTGTTGTTGAAAATTCTTTCCCGATATTTTAAAGTACTTAGTATGCACTTTGTGTATTTTTTGTTGTATAACTGAATTTATATATTTAGAGGTACATTTTATGTTGGAGCACTGACAGGTCATAAATATGATAACTGTAATCAAAAACAAACAATGACTCAACACGACGTTTGTGCGAGGACATTTCAGTGAAATTAGAAGAAATGTGAAACATTTACAAGTGAATGCACTCTAAATGGTTTTATTTCAATACGCACTACAAATATAGAATGTTGCGCTTCTACAATGTAAAACAAGCGTTCATGTGTTCTCTGCTCCACAGCTGATTTTCTATAAGTGAGATCCCCCCCCCCCCACCCCCTCCCCTCGTAACAAAGAACAGACCCCCTGTGAAGAAAAATGGAGCCTGGTGGGAGTTCTGACTTGAGCCCTCAGCAACGAAAGCAATTACAGAGGGCATTTCCAACTAATGGATCTAACTGAAAGCTCGACTTTCTTGAATTACAGCTGTGTTCTTGCTTTCCACAAGATCCGACGCTCAGGACGAGAGCTCACCTCCAGCTGGCTGACCTCAACAACTAAAAGAAATCAGCCTTCAGATGATGTGTGTTTCGGGATTTCATTGTTTCGAAATTATTCGTAAAGGGAAACAGTTTGAGTTCTCCATGGCAAAAATCGTTATGTGCAAAATGTATTTTTCCCAAATCAAAAAATAACTTACTTTCATCAGAGCCGGTGTTCTCCTCTGTGTTTTTAAGGTAGTCATCCTGGAAAACAAAGCAAGAAATTTACATTAACAGCCTTATTAATGGATTATCAACAAATTAAATAAGGGAGAAAACGGGGATTGGGTTAGCTTTTAGCCAACCGTTTGCTACTTTTAGCTTTTTGCCACTGTTCTGCTACTTCTGAGTTTTAACTAGCATTTTCTACTTTAGCTTTTAGCTAGTGTTTTGCAAGCAAGAACAAGCATGATTTTAAAAGAATAATGATTTTGACGAAAGTGAAGACGAGGAGTAGTTTAACAAAAAAAAAACAGATTATATATATATATATATATATATCTTTAAATATAAATAAATCTAAAGCACATTTTTTTTATGATCCAACTAACAGCCGGCTGCTTCTCTTTTTGGGATTTGTTCTGGAGGTGACATTGGATTACAGGGTCCCCCGACTCAAACTAAAATTATTCTCCCTCGTGGCTCTGAGCACAGATGTCTACAGATGTGACAGTTTTGTAGCTTTTTTATGTTACTTTGTATTCATTTTGTACATGCATGCGTTACAGACAGCAATCTTTAGATTGGATTGTAAAAAAATATAGAAATGTAAAAAAAGGCCTTGAGGTGTGTTTGTCTTCCTAACTCATTCTCACTGGTGGTATAAAAGCCTCTAATAAAGTAATCGGTACAAGTCATGGCTTTGAACTTCAAATTCATTTCTACTTCTGCTCTGTTGCAGTGGGAATATTTGCAAACTTGCACTGTTGTTTTTTTTACAGCGATTCTCCCTAGGGACGAGCTGAAATGATAACACTCTGTATCCCTCTTGTCGTATCCACTGTGACCCGTTTCTTTCCATGTCAGGACACAGAGGATCAGCAGTACAGAGGGTTACTGCTTGGCACGAAGCCTCGAAAGGACCCCAAGGATCAGTTCAGATCGGTTTAACTATATTCTAGTGAGGGGATAGAAGGAGACCGAGCTCTCAAGTCAAGCTGAACAAGTGCGGCAAAAATACAGTGAAAATACAGGTTGTTTTTATTTCTTTTACTTCTAGCCTAAAAATACATTCGTAATCATAAGATATATTTCATACAATTTCATCATTAGTGTATAAATGTGCTCTCATGGGTTTTCAGCTTCCACCTTTTGAATTTTCGAAGACTTTTTGTCTTGCAGAAAATGATGCTGCGTTATACTAATTTTGTGTGTGTGTGTGTGTGTGTGTGTGTGTGTGTGTGTGTGTGTGGGGGGGTGTTCAAAACAGTTACTTCCTAATCATTACGTGTGTGACACCATCTGTTTACAAAAGCATCGACTGTGCAACAGCAGTCTAAATAACAGGAGACACTCACCTCGACTTCCTGTGGCAAAGACCAGCAGCGTTGAGATGTGGGTTGGGGGGAGAAAACATAAAAAGGTTGAAAAATTAGAAGTTTTGCTGCTGTTTGTTGCACTTAGACTGTCAGCCTTTAACGCACACTGATTGCAAACCCGTGTCGCCTCTGGAGGGACAGCATAAGACATTTTCAGAAGATTAGGAGCGCCCATTAACTGAGTATGATTATCTGCCACTTCTAAAAGCTGGCAGGCGTCCGGATCACTAAAGGCTCGCTCTCGTCTTGTGTTTACATGCCAGAAGACAACAGCCTCCTGCCAGTTTGAAAGTTGTGGAGAAGCTACCACAGCCTTGAACCAAAACCGGGACAATCGGTTGGAATCTTTGAATCTAGATGTTTCCGTAAAGCCCGCAGCACACGCCTGACAATTACTAAGCAGAGCAGTGATGCCACAGACAGATATAGCCTTTGTGAAGAACAACCTTGAGTTAACATGAAAGTGACTTGCTTTCCTTTCATTCCATTTCACCACCTTGGCTTTGGTCCAAGGGCATTATGCATCAATACCCACCTCAGGCTCTCCCCGTGTGTTTTATCTTGTAGTGCTCTGGTGTGGTTGACAGAAATAAAGCACTGTGTAGCTTTTAGGTTTTTTTCCAGCAACACTACTCTGTAAATACACCCAATTTTTCTTTTTTTTTTAACACACAACTCCTGCATGTTTGTGTCACAGTGCAGTGACAGCATTTTCACATGGACAATTTACAACACAGTGCGAGTAACTATATACATTATTATCCTTTTGGTAAATTTTGTTTTGGACTCGGTGCTGTCCAAATAGATGCCTAGACAAAAAAAACATACAAAAACAAAAATAAACCACTAAACAATCTACAACCCACCGGAAGACATAGAATTTCTTTTTTAAAAAATGCTAATATATGTAAAAATAAAGAATTTCTATAGCCAGTACTGCAGTACAACATGAGCTCTTTTTCCATTTACAGTGAGTCATATGGGATGAAGAAAAAACTTTTATTATGTCAACACCCCCACTCTGACTTAAATCCACTTCTCCCTGTCAGATCTGCATCTTTACATGGCATTTAAAGATCACAGTTAAAACGCTGAACTTTCAAGCTGACATTACAGCATAGAAAAGCAAGTTATCCTTTCGGTTAGTAAGTCTGTCACATTGCAAATATGGCATTAATCATCAAAGACTGTCTGTTCATGTCTCGAATCAGATTTACGTAATTATTTGCAGGAGCTTCTGCAGTTCCCTCCATTACATTGGTGCCAGGACGAAAGGGAGCCCAACAGCTCGTCCAAAAAGGCCAGGCAGCTTATCTTTCCCCAGCAGCAGCGTGACAGCAAGGACACCAGGCTGAAGCTACCATTAGTCCTTCACCAAGGTTGAGAACTAATGCTGTCCCATTGAATCTCAGCCAGGCTATGCTGGAGTTCACAGCGAGCAGCAACAATGGGAAGGCAAGGAGAGGTAAGATTAGGGCGCAAGGGGGTATGATTTTTATGCTGGAGGTCTCCTGAGTTAGGTGATTCATATCACACAGACACACCACCTCTTCTGCCATTTGTCAACAAGGCTGTAATTCAGCAGGTGTAAAACCGAGCCAGGAGCCTAATGGAGCTTGACTATCCAGATGCTGCGACTGCTCCTCCTGGACTGCTCGCTGGTATTAGGCTGACAACGTTTGGCCGCAAGCCTGACTGCACTCCTCCGAGTTAACGTCTACCTCACCTTGCCTGAGCCTCTTCTGCCAGACATAAATACCACTAAAAGCTCTGGACCTGCCAAGCTCAGCCGTAGTCACTGCAATACAGGGAAAATAAAGGACAAACATCCTGATTCTTAGCACTGACGGCAAAATGTTTATGCACAATGGATTCCAACTCAGCATGATGGCAGCAGGGTTGCTCCTAAACCATTTAACTGCATGTCTGCCTCATTGAAAGATGTGCAGTTCAGTACTGTTCGTAAAGAGATTTGGTTGGTAATGCTCCAGTGCTCAGCGCGATGCATGGATCTGCTCCTACAAACACATCTAAAATTCTAAAACAAATGATTATAAGGTCTTGAGGCTAACGAGGCATTGTGGCAAAAACCTACATTAGTTTTGTATATGCCAATATAAACTGCTTAATATAAGGAATGTGTCATAAATTGTCATAAAAAGTACCGCATATAGCATGTCATTGGTAGCAGTCAGTCCGATGCTGGCCTTCAGCGCTTTGTACCCTAATTTTGTACTTTGTAATGGGTACAAAGTGGGCTGAGGTGGGTAAATTGTGGGCACTAATATAACCAGGCGCAGCAAAGAACACGATTTTGCAAGCAGTACAATACACACAAAAATCTGTCACAAATACTCAGAGTTCTTTTGTCTCACAATCTTCTCGCAATTTTGAGTGCCTCCACTTTTTTTTGCTCATTATTCTAAGATTGTTCGTGTTTTTTTCTTAAATAGGGTCTTACACAAACGATTTGCTGAAATGAAGTCACTCAAAGATTTGTATGCTGGATTAAGAGATTGCTTCAATTTGTGAATTTAGTCATTTTTTTCTAAATTCTCATTTTTTTTCCCAACCAAAGTTTAGATAGGTGTCAGACTACTTGGTTAGCTTGCGGAATAAATTGTTGAATTATTTTCCTTTTGGTTTCTTGTTTGGTTAATTGGTTTCTTTTTTTCTTTTCTCCCTAAACAGATTTCCTATCAATTAAAATGACAAAAAATTATTTTACTTCTTAAATTAATTGGAAGCACATTTGAACTCATCTAAACACCATCAGATCTTCTAAGCTTAGTATTTAAGAATTTAGTTGTACACAAAAGCACAGATATTCTTAAACTCATAGTCATATACTGTATTTCTAACTGTGAGAATCATATTTTTTAGATGTAAGTATTTGTTGAGTTTCAGCAGCTTTTTACAAGCTTGATTCAGCCTTTAAACACCAAAAACCCCTGTCCCAGTTACATGCACACAAACACACATATTATGGGTTTAGGGTGGAGAAACCTTTCCAATGAAATCCCCCACTCTCAGGGCAATAACAGCCTGCTTCATCCTCTGCAATATTCCTTATTGATTTTCCGAGGGCGACATTTGCAGTGAGCACGTCACTTAAGCTCCAGGGTATGAGTTGGAGGTTAAATGATGAGCTAGACATTTTGCATTTCCACCAGTTGTCATTTATCCAGCTTCATGAAGTCATTTACCCTGCTGGTGACTGGATAAACACAGGCTGATGGATGGAGCTTGTGTTCTGGGTCATGTCTGTAATGAAAGAAAGACCTGTGAGGGGCTGATTGCTCCACTCTGCCTTCAGACTGGATCGTACTATTGGTTTCACTGACGTGTGTCTGCCTGTTTGACTGGCAGGACGATGTCAGCTCATCATTTCTCCCAGCCATGATTTGCACGGTAATGTGCTCCGCCTGATTAATGCGGCTAAATTAACTGCATCTCCTTTTCTGCTTCAGATTGCAACAAAAGGGCACGCAGTCGTCGTAAATCCATCCTCTCTCACTGTAGTTAAACCGTGGAGCAGCCTTTGCTGCGTCTTTACAACTCTACGGCTCTGCATGCTGGGGTCTAAGTGGTGGAGGACTTGTTTGGTTCTGTTTGTGTCCTGCTGTCTGTGAAAAAGAACAGAGAAAGTAAGGCACGGACCCACTGCAGACAGAAACAATCAGAAATGCATTGTAGTGTTTGCCGCACTTGATGATGCAAAAACAGCTCATTTCTAATTTGAGGCAGTAATCACAGCAACAGCTCTGATCTCATGCAGCAACTCGGGAGGTTTCAGACATGATATGAATTTGTATTTCATCCTCCTTTAGGCGGTTTCCTACAACAAAGTCTACAATTTCCCCCCCTCACACTCCACTAAAGAAGAATTTCCACAGAGAGATAGAGGGAAAAAATGGGATAGTCTCAGTTGCAACAAATACCCAAGTATTACTGGATTAAGTTGCAGCTGAGCAACGCAGGGCTGGATAAAATTGATCACCTGAGCTGGAGCGCTCGGGGGCGTGCAGAGGCAAAGGACGCACGTTGTTTCACAAGGTAAGACGGCTGCCTGCAATGCAGTACAGAACGAGCACAATCTGCAGCCGTCTTTGCACGCTGAAGGGCACATCTCAGCTCCTACAGCATGAAGAAGGCAGCTGGGAAGCGGGCATCCATCTGAGACAAATACAGAAACAGTCAGGGCTGACTGGCTGAGGTCTTGCAGACGAATGTAGATAGAAAAAAAAAACTGCGGTGACATTTCCTGCAAAGGCACAAGCTAGTTTCATGTGTAGGGAAGATAAAAGATTTCAACCTGATGGCTTTGTTTTTTTTTCCTGTGGAGCAGCTTCTATCCGGAGTATAAAAGCAGATTTCAGGAAGTTGCATCACAAAAATATCCTGCTCCTCACAAGCTCATTCCATTTTGGTTTCAAATCACTGGTGAAGTGACACATCAAACAGTGGCCAAGTTCACTTTTTTTTTTTTTTTGCCGTAGTGGACCTCATGGCCAAATCAAGGTGCTGCATGCTTTGAGAGTTGCAGTAATTGGAGAGGAGGAGGATGGTGCAGAAAAATGGATTCTGTTGGACCACACTGCTGATCCAAGCAGAACTCTGGAAAAAGAGTCTCTGCAGCATCTTAGCGCTCCCTCTCTGTTTGCAAAACAAAGAACCAGATAGAGAGGAGGCGAGACTTCAGGTTGAGCTCTACTCAGATGCCCCAGGGAGCTCGGAGCTTATACCGAGCTCTCTTTACCGAGCTGAGCCTCGCTGTTGCTTCCTGCATACAATATTAGCAAAAAAAAAAAGACTATAAAAATGACGAGCTGAGAAATTTAGCTTGTGTGCTGCACTTTGTAGACTCATAAGTATTGATCTGCAAACACAAAAACTTATCAGCATATATGAATAAATGAATGAACTTGAATCTTATTTGTACATCGGCCTCACAGAGAGAGCTTAAATCAATACTGAATGCGTTTAAAGGCTAAGAAAATAAATTTCACCTTAATAAATTTTAACAAACCAACTTATTTTTGCCCAGAAGAGGGAAAAAAGCAAGTTTTATAGATTTTACAGATTGAGAAAGAGAACTATTTCAATTAATTTATTTGGAAGTCTTTGGGGATTTTTAGAAACCTGCTTCTTTTAAATCAATTTTTAATCAACATAAAAAAAGTTTGTGGAGATTGTTAGCATGACCAGCAGAAGGTACATACTGAGGAAGTGGCTCAGTTGGTGAGCACTGTTGGCATGCAGGTTGCGGGTTAGACTCCCAACTGTGGCCTTTCTGCGGAGAGTTTGCATGTTCTGCATGGGCAGGTGTGGGTTTTCTCCAGGTAGTTTCCTCCTGCGATCCAAAAAATTAAGGATTCTAAAATATCCCTAGATCTGAAGCCCACCACACCTGATCAATATTAGCCAACATACAAATATCCATACCTCAGTCAATTTTACAAATACTGAGCTACAATTTGATGTGAAGTGGTTGCGAATCGTTAACAACACATCACACTGAAAGCATAACGTTGCTTTCAAGGTCTGACCTCCAACAACGCTATCATTTTCGTCTCATAAATATAGCCTGAAAAGCTTGCATAAAAAGTGGTTGAACAATGCATTACATTGTGTCATTTCAACCATTTCTGATAAGTCTGAAATAACCAATCTTTTGTGCAGGAGTCAAAAACACACACAAAGGTTTTGTTGTACAGAGCAGCTGTGCAATCATTTGAGCAGGCCGTAGCGTATTGTTAGTGTGTGTGTTCAGTGAACTTTAAAAAAAACCTGAGACTATAGCCATCCATCATTGATATTTGCTATTTCCCAATTTGACCAAGTAAACCAGCTGTTTCAATAAAGTAGACCTCAATGACAAGTCCAACAAAGGCCTCTTTACAACTGTCGGAGAGAAGTTTAGAAACCAGAGTACAATTTACAGAACATAATGATGATAACCACCCCCATTTGAAAATGCTGCAGGGATCTGAAAGAGGCAGCACACAGGGGTATCCAAGTTAAATATGCTAGTCGGCTGATTACATTTAATTCCAGCAGTCTGCCATAGCAATGAGGACAAATTGGGTTGTTGTGGATGCTGATAATGCTAATCTCTCGCCGTAGCAGAAGGATATTACAGCAAAACAGGGCGGCACACTGAGATGTCACATTATAGCTTTAGGAAGGACTACATCACGCAGAAATTAGATTCTCTTGGGTTCTTTCAACTGAGAAAAAAAGCTATTAACACGTCGGCTCTGCTGCTCCGTATCCCCGATTTGCTTGATTAAGGTCGTTTCAATATGCCTTTGTAGTCCATAACCCCGCCAGCTCAACAAATTGCCAGCCCCTCTCTGACACGGACCCAAACAAATATATCGTCACATACTTTTACACAGATAGGATCCTTTTCCCGTGAATGTCCTTGACACCTCCCTCTTGCTTAGTGCCGTTAATACAGAAAGGAGGCTCCTCTCTCCACACAGCTCCATGTTTAGCTCCGGGACAGACAGGCCCGTCTCGTCCAATGTGAATATCAAACTTAGCAGGGAGGCAGAGAGAGAGAGAGAGGCTGATTCTCCTCAGGCAAGAGCATGTCCTCAGCTTTTGTAGCTGCCTGGCCTAATAGTATGGTACCTGTCACGCTGTTTCAACAGTGAGTGATTTGTGGCCTACAGCAAGGAATCTATCAATGCCACGTTGAACCTGAGCACCTTACAATATTCTATCTATTTTTACTGAGAACAAGCGATAAAGCCATGTTGCTTTTTAGTGCAACCACCAGCAATTTATAGCAAAAATGAAAAAATAGCAAACGGCGACCACAGAAAGACATCTATGAGAAATAAAACAGCACCTGAGGCGAAGCTGATTCTATTTAGGACAACTTTGTTCTGCAGACCCAATGCATATCCACCTGGCTGATACGTATACAGCTATGTTTGCAGGCTGTTTTCCAGGTTTAATCATTTCCTCCGAGATAACAGCTCCCCTGACTCCCCACACTCCCCCTCCCTCGCTGGAAAGCTTTTGTAGCAGGTGATGCCTCTCCTACAGTGTTTACCCAGTGAAGGGTAAACTGAATTTTCTCTTCCTGGTTGTGAATAATAACAACAAAAAAAAAAGGTTACTGCCGGCATCAGATAGTCACGAGGCAGATAAATATACAAGGATAGTAAAATACACGTTCTTATCATTGTGTTTCCTCTGTCTGTGCTGACATGGTGTAATTTATTTTAACCACCAGGGGAAAATATTTCTTAAGGTGGAAATGTTTTCACATGAAGAGTTTTGGCCATACTTGGTCATGTAACTTGCATTTGAACATAAAGTATTCAAAGTTTACCATTTACAACAGAGACCCTACAAGTAAATCAAAAAATAAATTGCCTTGTTTACCGGTCATAATAAAGAAAATCCATTTTTTTACACGCTGAGACAGAGCATTTGTACCATTACCTGAAATAATAAGGTCTTAAAGGGATACTTACGACCTTTTAAAGGAAAGGTTATGAAGAAAAGATGATGAACAATTCATATTTTCCTTATAGAAGAAATGGGGTTTCACTTTGATCAGACTGATGAGCCAACTAATGCAAATTGTGTTTTTTAAAACCTGTACGCTATCATTAAAACATGTGGCTATTCTGGCAGAAATGTTAAGCTATTTCTCCCAGTGCCCAAGGCTGCACTGGAAGTACTACAGCTAGCTGCTGCTGCTATTTAAGTTTGCAAATAACCATGAAACTCTACATATTATTTGATATGATGCAAAACTGAGGATGATGTAAAGATTTCTAAAACAAGTCAATACAATACAACAATTTTAGTATTAAGTTGCATTGTTATAATTTATATATATATATAGTCTGTTGTTCTACACTCTACTTGTGAATTATTATTTCAATGTAAGTCCTGAAATTTTCCACCAAAGGCTACAGAGGCTACTGTTCCCGTTAGCAACTTATCACAGCTGTTGAAATAGAGCTGTGTGCCTGTTTGTCAAAATTCTGGCTCAGTGATTGGATCTTGGCACCGACATGCCAGCCATAAGGAAAGATGGACTTGCAGAGTGGTAGAATTTATCTCCTCGCCTGTATGCAGCACGGCATACAGAATCGTCACCAGTGCAGAGACAGCTCAGGCAGATGTCACTATAAATAATGCATGAACAATAGAGCCAGAAGAGCAGTGGAACAGCTAATTATTCAGCAACTCTGAGAGATGTTACCAGCTGAAAAAGATGAAATCCAGGCCATCAATGCTGCTGGTATTGTATGTGTTAACAGACTAATACAGGCACAGCCATACTCAATTATGATATTTAGGTAACTGCTTGTCCTTTCACAACAAGCAGCTTCCCTGTAGTCTGAGCAAACTTCAGATGCACAAAGTTTGAGACAAACCTGTGGCTATGGAAAAAAACATTAAAACCCGCTCCTCAGTTTTTTTGTATTGTTTTTTTTTTAAATTGCTACCTGGTGTGAGGAGCCTCTCCAAAGGAACACCACCAGCAACCACTCAACTAAGAGCTACACACTTGCGTTGGAAAGCTAACAGAGTTCCTTTCTTCTTTTTCTCCAAAGCTAATCTTTAGCCAACATAAAAAAACCTGAACCCCAGAGAATCTCACAGATTGTGAGCTAAAATCTGGCATGGTAGAGCCTGACAGTCATTCACAACACATAGGCTACTCCAAACGCTAATGGATGATTTAAAAAAAATATCCCATGACATAAGGTTTGACCACAACAGCTATAATTTCAAATATTTCTTATCCCAAGATGGAAATATGCATTCCTTTTATATTCATGTGTAAAAAGAAGAATCTCACAAATTTCATAACTTGATCTTCAGCTTCAGAACAAGATAACTGTTGGCTCGTTTAACAGTTATGGTTCTCTCCCTTCCATCATTTCCATTGCAGCCTGACACTCGATTATAACAGGAAACGAGCCTCATTATAATATTTCTATAATCTCATACCGCCTTCTTGCTCTAACTTTTCATACCCCTAATTATACTGGCTGTTAGCACCGAGGCATAAATCCCGTGGGAAGCTAATAAATAGCCGAGGGTGATTACAGGAGCACACAACCCTCAGCTGACAGTGGCTCTTTGAGCTGAAAGACATCGGTGTCAAGATGTGAAGGCATCGCGTTGGCTGAAAAATAGAGCTAATCCCTCTGCCCTCCATTTATCAAGACCTCAGTCAGGAGCCGTGTTGTTGTGGGGTCAGTAAACCCGTCATCGATACCACCTCGTTCACAACAGCACAGCATAAAAAATGAGAAAGAAGCAGGGTGCTTATGAGAACTTAATTGTGGGGTAATTAGCAGTTTTCACAAGACTTTAAAAAATTCAGTCTCTGTCAGACGCCACCTCAGCTTCACTAGGAGTTGTCACTGCAATACTGACTACAAATCGGAAAAAATTTGTTAGGTTAGGATGTACTGAGGGCAAACTGAGAAAAATGGTACACAGAGTATGAATCGGTTAAAAGCCACGTCTAAATTTAGTCTAGTTGTAATGAAATGCAAAAAAATTAAAGGTGCTTTGGCAAACTGTTGTTTGCGGCTTGTAATGTAAGCAATTATTTGCACATTGTTAGGTGACTTTTAGCATTTTACTGGTCAACCAGTCACCAAAATCATTACTGTATGAGAACGAGGCTGTTTAATGGTATCTAAACATCACAAATTTGAAAAACTGTCCTTTTTTTATGTGACAAAACAATCTGGTTATTTGGATATATATGTACAACTTTTGGCGACAATTCAAGATGGCTGCCACTGCAAACTAACTTTTAAACACACAAAAATAGCTCAAATTCAATCAGTTTGATAGCTATTGTCCTAAAATTTGGTGTGGATGTCAAATTTTCGTAACATTTTCTTTCAAAAAATGCTGCACCGTATTTTGCTAACTAACACAAAATGGCAAATAGTAGGCTACAACAGTTTACTATTTAATAATCATTAATAAATGTCTTTCACTCTTAGGCTTTTGGATAAAGTTTAGGGAACTATTGCATTCATCACTGAAATCAAATATATTCTCTACAACTGCAGCAACACTAATGAATGCTCATATTTTGCGCCACTGCGCTGATGTTAGAAGAAGAAGAACACCTGAAAAGAACATCTTGTGAATTTGCCTCATTAAAAGCACAGAGTAGGTGCAGGCCCTGGACAGTTCTTTGTGGTGGGCGGAAAGACTGCAGGGCTACTTAATGAGGTCCCTATCTGCGATGTTCAGGGAGTTAGCAGAATCCGGCCGTGGCTGAACAGTACTCTGTTGTTTACAGGCTCAGCGGCCTGAGCTCCCACCGAGCGGATCCACCCCGACACTCCAGAATAAAACAACCCTAAATGCTATTTTTAGTGTTTTCTAAC
>JAVKLF010000047.1:10726911-10738891 GCA_034783495.1 Millerichthys robustus
AGACTTGTGATGGTGAAAACCTCCTGATGTCTGAGGTGGAACTCATCTCATCAGTATTCGTTGCATAGATTAGTTTAAAGCAAAAAAACAATTCATTTTATAATTGCAGAGCTACTATCTTCTAAAACACAATTCTCACTGAGATGGAATGACGTTTAATCCTTACTTATACAGGTTCTTGTGAAGTTAGGTCATGTTAAAAAAAGGTTATTAAAATATAAAACTAAGTCAAGACCCTGTTTTCTCATTGCTACGGCAATACATTTTATTAAAGATGCTCAAACTGAGTCACACGGCTGTTCGGACCACAAAGTTAGTTGGGAGCAGCGTGACAGCAGTTTGCCACCGCTGGGTGAGGACAGAGCTGCTGTTCAGCTCTGCAGGCAGCAACAGACTCTTCTTACAGCTGCTTTTACAGTTAAATATACACAAAACACATTGGGAAGAACATCTGCAACTTAACAAATGCAAGCCAGTTTTACTATCTGACTGCAAAAAATCAGGTCTGCAACTCTTAATTATGACTCTCAGCACACATTTAGCAACAGTTTATAACATTTCCGGTTTGATTGTGTTCCCTTTGCTGTTTAATCAAAGTTGTTGGACCCTCTGAAACTAGCCATTAGCTCAATCTAGTCAAAATGAAACTATTTCTCCAAACTGACTTCATTCAAACAGCTATCCACAACAGGTAAGATAGTTTTTGCTCATAAAAAAGCCTTTTTGAAAGACCTGACTCCATTTAATAACAAAAGAAATAAAATAAACCCAAATATGATCAGTTTGGCCCTTAGAGGTTTTCTGCAGAAATGCATTAAGTTCTTAATATTCTTTGCTGTAATGACCCTGCTAATGTGACAACATAGTTCTGATGCCTTTAACTGACAGTGGTCATTGAGAACGTCTTCACTTACAACAGTCAGGTAAGATTCTCTTTTAGTGAGCGTAAACGTACATTTCAGGGAAGAACTGGATAAGATCTGTTTAAACAGATCTTTTTACTTTTGTGCTTTACTGAGAACCAGAGAACATTATCAAATCATGTTGTCTGAGTTGTAAAAAGAAAAATACATCTAACAGGAAAAAAATCTTTGACTCTCATGAGCATTACTTCTTTTTCTCAGTAAGTCCTGAATATTTTTATAGCTGTCTTTGCTGAAAATGAGAATACTCCGCAGTCTAAAACTGTTACTAACTGGTGCTAAAGGAGCAGACTGGTCATTTTACCCAAATATGACTTTGCATCAGATTTCTAAGCTTCTGCGCAACCAAAGATGTCAAAATGCCTTTAGAATATAAACATTTTCTGCAGTTTTATATGATTTGTCGAATAAAACATGTTGAAAACATGAAACTGAGAAAGATGTAGACAGTTTGAGACGCCCTCCAGGCTCAGCAGCCGCTGCGGGAATCACATTTGCAAATGTCCCGCCTCGACAGTCCATCATGGTGTCAAATCCATTTGTGACAGCGTAGTTGATGTGAAATTCAAATAGTGGTGACAAAGGTGGAGAGCTACCTTCAGCATTAGAAAGATACAACCACAGTCTATGATTTACACCAAAAAGAAGGAAAACAACCAAGGATGCTGAAGAATTTGTGGTCTCTTATTGACAAAAGTTTAAAAAGAAATATGGTAGATAAAAATCACATCAGACAAAGCATTACTCCTGACCCACCAAGACGTGGAGTCCTCGTTATCGTTGATCTTCATTCATGCAACCCCAAATTCACGAGGCCCACTATGAGCTCTGATACCTTTATAGAACAATAAGGTGTTTTTAGAAATTGGCATTGGAAATTAATATGAATAATATAGACGCCATCATTCAAATTCTAATTTCTACCGAGCCATCGGCTCACCTGAGTGACTGCTGTAGCTTTCTTTCATGTAAAAAAAACTAAGCTAAAAAAACAAAACAGGCAGTTTTTAATCAATTAGTTTGCATTGCAAAGGCACATTTTCAGTGGGTGTAGTATATTTCTCTTCTACAAACTCTTCCTCTGTGACTCATCAGTGCACGCAAACCAGCAATTACACACAAATAAACGTCTTAACAATTTAATTAAAAGTCCAGCTTCTTTGTCTCATTAAAACTTTAAAAAACAGTTTTCTCCAAGAATACCCAGAGATTCCACTTATTAGGCTGACAGGAAGTTGTGTAGGCCTACGCTTGTCTTGAGATCTTAAAGTTCTAGTTGGAGGTTCACGCTGCAGGAAGCACACACACGTGACTAATTAGGTTTGGAGATGTGTCAGGGACAGAGAATACACATCGTGCGCTTTGCATAAGCAACCATACAAACATCGATGACAAGATGGTTTTGTCATTTTCACAGATGAGGCAAATCATTATGACTACCCAGAATGAAGTGAAAAACAGCGTTCATCTTGGGACAAAACCATGTTTAATCACAATTATTAATAACGGGAAAACAAAAATTTTACGGGGGAGGGTCCATTGACTTTTATCACTTATTCAATCTTTCATTGTCATAAATACTTGTATAACAATTAAAACAGATGATTTACATAAATGCTAAGCCTGACCATGTATTGCTGAAATCCGCCAGACTGAAAATGTCTTCTGTCTATTTGACTATGCACGGCATGTGATCCCTCATATGTCTTCAGTGCAGTCATTACTGAGGACATCTGTGCAGCACATCTTTAATCATGGTCCTGCCAAAAGAGACAAGAACACACACTCTTATTGAATTTAATTACATTGCAAATCATCTGTTTTTCTGCACTCCTTCCTTGTGTGCGCAATAGTATTTACCCTGCTCTAAAAAAATTTTTTTTAAAAAGCCTTTGTTTTTGGTTTTACCATGGGAGTGGGTTTACAGTACGTGAGTGGGACATGCACTTCTGAAGCACTAACAAGCATCCAGCCTGGAGAGCGAATGTGCATAATTAGTCTGTTTTTGTTACGTCTGAATAAATGCATTTTATGACAAGCCAGTGATACTGAGCGGTCGTGTGGAAACCGCAGGCGAAGACAACATTTCCTATATAATAACGTCTGTGAACTTGGAACGATCAGGCCACTGCTGAGATGGGGATGGTGGACAGTAGAGGATGGCATAGCCAACAAACAAAAAAGGGCCCTCAGTCTTCAATGGTGTAACTTTTGGCCGCCCGTTGATCGTGTTCCTGCATGCTAAACAGAGAGCAACACCAGCTGAGGGGAAAAAAAAAAAAAGAAAAACGCTTTTACGGTAAGAGCAAGTGGCTCAGCGCTGTGTTCTGTGTCTCTATTCAATGACACAATCAACAGACGGGAGTGGGAGCACAGTCGTGTGAAAAGGGCACAAAAAAACGATGATGGAATAAAAAAAAAACCCAGACTAATAAATCATATCAGTGATGCATTAACACATTCATGAGGCAGTGAGGTAAAAGATGTGAAATAAAGGGCCGTGATGACATTCAGTGTTGTGAGGGTGACATGAGACGTGATTAAAGCTTTACTTGAACAACCGTTTTCACCGTCAGGACTTTGCTGTTCATCATTTGTTAAACTAACACTCTGCAAAATTTTGTGATGAAGATTTGATTTTTCTGAACATGAAGCAGTCTGAAGCAGTGATGCAAGAACACATTAATTATTACGCCCGACACGGACTGGTTTGAGATTTCAGTTGATGA
Source organism: Millerichthys robustus (assembly GCA_034783495.1). NCBI lineage: Eukaryota > Metazoa > Chordata > Actinopteri > Cyprinodontiformes > Rivulidae > Millerichthys > Millerichthys robustus. The sequence goes on from JAVKLF010000047.1 coordinate 10,730,564, forward strand.
CCTTACCTTAGGAGCCAACTTACAGAAAAATCTGTACTGTCTTCAGCAACAAGGCAATAAAAATTCATGAGGACAGCTGTCAGCACAAATTTCTGCATTTTCTTTTGTTAGTCTGTTTCATCAAAATGCTTTTTATTTTAATGTATTTTATTCAGATTACCTCAAGAAAAATCAACTGTTAGAAGGAAGAACAAAGTGTTAAAAAACTGAACTATGCTGCCACCTAGTGGGCAAAATAGTGTATAACAGACTGTTGCAAGGTTTTGCAGAGCAGGAGCATTTATTACTATTTCGCACCTCATTATCTGCTCAGCTCCTCCGAGGGTCAGTAGAAGCATACACTCCCAACAGATGTATAGTATCCAGTGCAGTCTGTTGAATATCTCTGAGACAGGTGGACGGTGTTCAGCTCAAATTCCCCAAAACAAAAACCATCAAATTTCTGTAAAGGAAAACAAAAATAGATGTTTAAACATCAGAACTTTTTTCTTTTATGCGCCCCAGAGTGTCTTCAAAGCATGCTTCCTAAAACGAATGTGTTAAAATGTTAAGATTATTAGTTAAAAGAATTAAAACTACTTCAATGTATGTAAAAGATGTGTAAATTAATTATTAATTATTGAATTTTTAAAAAATCATTTGTGTGACCTTAAATAATAGCAGTTAAACAGTGAGAATGGATGTGACACAGAACCTGCAGAATCAATCTAACCTTCAAAATGCTTCTGGCATCAAAAGCTTCTCTTTCACTGGAGGTTTGTCTTCCTGCTCCACACGAATCTTCAGCTGGAAAAACACCACAGACACGAGCCGAATGATGTCACACAGAGGAAAAAAAACAGATAAGTTATCTCAGAAAACCAATAAATATGTTTACTTGCAGCTCCAGTTTTACTACAACTCCACTGAGAGACTCAAGGTCACTTGGTTTATAAAACGGATCTTGTGAAATAGGGAATAATTAAAAAGAGAAAAACACTGAGACGTGGTAAACATGGTCAGCGGTGGCGGGAGGGGCCTCTCGCTTGTTGTTGGTCCGCCACGGTGCAAATTTGAGAACTGCTGCTGGATCGAATCCATGTCCAAACTGAATGAAATCATTGTCAGAGTACTCGGAAAACACACTGTTCGGTGCACGTACACAGCTACGAGGACAAACAGAGAAACACCTCCCTAAGTCCTCGCTGCACAAATTAGTCGTAATTGTGTGGCGTCACCGCAGCTCCGGTTCGGCCAAAAGATAATAAAGGAACATTGGAAAGCATGTTCAGGCCTGACAGTCACCAGCATCATTTATGTTCTCTGTGTGATAAGTGTCCCAAAAACAAAATGTTTATTACAGTAATTATTCATATTAGAAAAACTGCACTTTATGCAAAGATACAGTGTGGATGCTGAGTCCCGAACACTTCACTAAAATCTGACAGAAACGAAGAAAGGGAAACAGAGTTGTTAAAACAATCAGAACATAAGCAATAATTATCAAAACAGTAGCCAAAATTGGAAAAAAACAGTAGAGTAAAAGCTAAAATAATCAACAACAGTGGCAAAAATTTCAAATGAACAAAACAGCGGCTAAAAGCTAAAAATTAAGCAAGTATACTTTGTAAATAAAAGTAAATTTCAAGAAAGTATAAAAGTTACAAAAACCAAAACTCATAGCATTAATGTCCAGAACAAGCTGTCCTTTTGATATACCAGTGGTAAAAATAGCTCAAAGTTTGACAAATTTGTCCAAAAAAAACAGACAGAAGAAACTAAAGAGGAAAACATATGTATGAAGGCTGACTTCATATCATATTTCTACATATTTAAGCTTAACAAACACATGGTGTTAAACTCATGTTGAACTGCACTGCGTTTACTTCCTCTAAAGATACAGTCTCAACCAACACTTAGTGAGTCTTTCTAAAAGATACAATTTTCACATAATGTATTATTCTGCCAAAGAAATCATAACAAGCTAACAAGTACAATACTTTGTTTCGAGCCAAACAGGGACGGGACAAAGAAAGCCTGACTTTCATCTGTAACACAGTTTTCTTGTTTACAAGGGCCAGTTTAAAGCTCAGACGCCAAAAAGAAAAATCCTAGCCGAAGCAAATAATTCTCGCAAGAAAAAACATGATCAGAATTCAAGAATGTGTCAAAAAGTCTGGAGCTTTAACTCAGCCTCCAAACTCCTCCGATACTAATCTGGTGGGATTTAACTATCCACTATCCACCAAATAAAAACATCTCAACTCAAGTCAACTTTATGTGTTAAACCTTCATCACACTCAAAAATCCCCAAGAGACAAACTTTTAAAATTCTGAAATAGGAAATAAAACACTATATATGGTAACAATTTTAGTCCCAGTATGACACTTTAAAACACCCCTACAAGCTATTTTACTGATAAAATTTCTACTTTTAGACAATGATTACATTATTGTTCATTAGTGTAAATGTTACTAGATGACTGTAGTTAAGGCTGATTCATGGTACAAATGTTACAGAAAAACTCTGATCTGTGTACTAATTTTAACTGGACAATGACATATTGAGTCATAGGAAACCAGCTCAGGATCCAAAGCAGTTTGAATGCATTCAGCGTATTTACCAGAGAAGTCCTTTCTGAACAGAGTGTTCATCACAGTGCCGTGCAGCTTCACTCTGTCCCACTCTCGGACCATCAGCCCTGCAGAGACAAAATGCTCTACCATCCGGTCTGCAATCAGCTGCAACCTACAGTATAGAAATAGTCAAAGAAAACAGTCTCAAGCAACTTTTAATGACCGATGTGCTGATTTTTCGTTGAAATACCGACTTGTCAGATCCGTCTTTTACACAGACTTTGGCATACAGGATGTCCACCATGGCCGGATCATCGTTCATGTACTCTATACCTGTCACCTCCAACAGCAAAGGCTTTCCTTCAGTGATGTCCCTGAGGAAAAGAAAGTAGATCACTGTGGTGTAACACTGAAACTTCAGATTTTAGTTAAACAGTTGATACAGGACAGCATTGAGCAACATTTTTAACCAGTAAACTTAAATCTGCACATACAGAGTTCGTTATAAAATAAGAAAAACGACGACTAATGTGGAACCTTCCTAAGGTTTTGAACAGGAGACTCGCAACAAGAAAATAAATTGTCCTTGAAGGCCATGATTCAATTTGTCACCTTGTTTAGAGACTTATTTTTAGGTATCTGTACTTTGCAAATTAACAAAAAAAAAGATAAGCAATCAAGCAAAGGCAATCAAAGAAGTTGCAGCTGTTAAGTTGTGATTCACAGTCAATTTCAGTTTAGTACAGTCCAATTATGAAGTATTTTTTCTTCTAATAAGAATAATTTTTAAATTGTATGATCAGAATAAAACGGTAATGAATGAGAATTTAAATGATGGCTGTTGCCATTGTATCACTGAATTACATCAACGCTGCTGCAATTTCTACTATAGAGTTTTGTCAGTACTACAGATGCAAAATCAGGTTACGAACAACTGACCCCCCTTGAATATCCTTTGTTACATCTGCCACCAAGATGTTAATAGCAGAGCCTGTAAGCAGTACAAGGTTCTAACTGGTTCAGTCTATCCTTGAAACGTTTGTCCACTTCAGACTTCCTTTTAGCATAAGACCAAATTATTTGGCAAATTGATACATTTGTTTCAAATTTAGACACTGGACCAATCTTGTTTTTATAAGTTTTAAAAACATTTGAAAATAGATCATTTAAAAGTGTAGCAGAAAAAACTCTTCAACCCCTACCTAATAAAACTTTGACATTGTTGGAGGTGTTCACATGCCTTTCTCACTTCTGTGTCATTTAACAAAGCCATGGTGCCAATAGTCAAATGGAGCTTTGCAGGGTTCTGAAAGATGCTTCCCTCCACTCCATGGTCCTGCACATCAGGTAACGACAGTTTGTGAACACAGGAGTTATAAGTAATGATATCATAGTGCTGACTTTCAATCATTGTCCATCATCATTTCCACACTTTTCTGAAGTACCTGCGAACACTGCTGCAACACCTCATCTTTAAATCTCAAGAATCCTTCTTTAACTTTTGGATCATTTAGCGGGAATGACAGAAAGTGGGTGAAAGGCTGTTTCCTCCGGAAACTCTCCACAAGGACGTTGACTCGAGTGATCGCTGAAGAAACTGCAGCTTTGTGTGAACCTGTGATAACTATTAAAAGCAAAATAATGAAATTGAAATTGAATAATTTTGTATATCTTACATCTGTTTTAATGTCACCAGATTTCCTCACCAATCTGTCCCTCCACTCCTTGTTTTGGGATGCTGATAGATGTTTTTGTGTCAGATTCCAAGCGTCTACGTGTTTCCCCTTTTTTCCCAATGATGTATCTGTTCAACAAAACCAAGAATGCACACAAACACACACATAAAGACACAAAACTTGTTAGCCCTATTAGTTTAAGACTAAAAGCAATACGTGTGTATTGTGTAAAGACTTACTTGTAAAGAACACTTGGGACATCAATGGCGCAGCGGTATCCCTTTTCTGTCTGCTCAATTAAGTGACCATCACAAGTTTCACTGTCTGCAAGATCTTCACTTTCTTGAAACATACAAATACAGTATTAGTTGTTTTTTACGAATTTCAACAGCTATGTTTCCATACCTTTATGCAAGTCAGACGTTAATACATACAGTACTAAACTTACCCGGTGGTCCCATGTACGAGAAATCATCTTCCTCCTCATAATGTTCCTCCTTTACGATGTTTTTTCGATATATTCTCCCATTTATATTGATAAGAGGCGGGCGAAGAACATCCATACTGTTAGCTAGTAAACGGTAGCTATACCTGTGCTAATATAACAACATAAAGTGATAAGAAGCTAATAAAAAAATAGGTAAACTAATTGATTTTATTTGAAACTTGTTCAGCGAGCTAGCCTAATGGTGTCAGTCAGTTGACGTTAGTTGCGTTACGACACCTTGGGTTATTTTGCGGTAATGTGTTAGCAGATCTATAAAACATATGCACGATCACCTCCCCTCGGTAATGACCAAAATAAGCCGTTCCTATGTTTGTGAAATCTTTTAAAAAGCACGACCGGTTCAAACACAAAATCCTGTTTTTGTCATAATCTTCTAACAACAGCTAAACATCAAAATCAGCTGAGTTGAAATTAAATCTATTCACCAGGATATTTACGGTAGGTTTTACAGTTAGAAAACAGCAGCTTCTAATAACATTATTGTTTTGTGCTTGTTCTAACTGCGATGTTAGCTAACTTTCTTGTTTGCCACTCTAGTTGCTAGCTTGCTAGCAGATTACGTTTTTGAAAGTAACGTTTGTTACGGGTTTGGCTGAGGTTAACTGAACCTTTCATGCTTAAAACCCTGCCTCGCTTTTACTGTGGTTCTTGATTCTTAATTTATAGTTTCTTAAGGCAATGGCAGCGTCTTCCTCGTCCTCCTCTGCTGGAGGTGTTAGCGGCAGTTCGGTGACTGGTTCTGGGTTCAGCGCTTCAGAGCTCATCCCTCCAAGGAAAGTCCTCTACACTTATCCCAAAGGCGCAGGTGAAATGATGGAAGGTAACTTGGCTTGATTAACTTTAGCAACTCCAAAAGCACTTTAAGTATGGAAAGATAAATTCAATAAACATTTTTTCTTTGATTGTGATTAGCATATTTTGCCTTAAACAGTGCTTAATCTCATCAAGACTTGAAGGTAGGAGTGGATTTCAGAGCATAAACAGAAAACTCAAAGCCTAAACTGAGGATCTGTGCTATTTAATACCTCAGAATTCAATGTCCTAAGGAACTTTCATTTGTCAATAGCTGAAAAGGGCAAGCGATTACTTTGGAAAGTCACAGTGTAGAAAAAGACACTTTGTTCTGTGCACCAAGAACAAACACAACCATTCAGACTTGTTATCAATAACAAGTCCAAAAGCTGGGCTCTGTGATGGTGTGGGGTTGTATTATTGCTCTTGGAAAAGGTCATTTATGCTTTTTTGATGACAGCATTATTACCCAATGTACTCTGAGACGTTAAAACAACATGTACTTCTTGGAAGGTTACAACTATTCCAGGGACAGGCAACATGTTTAGGTGTAATAAAACAATGAAACCGGAGTGAACCAATGAATAATAATATAAAGTTACATATTGAAAATAATGTTTACCTTCAGGCTCTTTTCTGTAACTGTGTAATATTAAACAGGTGGAACAGGGAGTTTATATGGAAGGTTTCCCTCACAGGAGATGTGGTTCGGAGAAAAATACTTTCCTCAGTTTCTTTCACAACCTTTCCTGCAAACTATTTAGCTGGTGTTGACTGCAGTGTTGAGGATATTGAGCTATTTCAGCAGGGAGCTGTGGGAACTATAAGGCAAATGAGCATTACAGCAAGACAGTACTTGTGCATAAGTTAATATCGGGTTCACTTCTCACTGCACTTACGGCTTGCAAATATATAAACTTAATTACGGTACTTGGATTTTTTTGCAACACTCACTACATGTGTGTAGACTACACATACCTAAAAGCTAGCCCAAATTAAACTAAAACCATTTTACAGAAGAGATGAGATGTTGTATTATATGAAAAACTGTAAAATCCTATACATCACATAGTGCTTGACTATTTCATTTCATATATGTTGCACACTTTTTACTCTTTATTTTATTTTGTTTTAGATGGCTCGGACAGGTTTTTATGTGAATCAGTGTTCAGCTACCAAGTAGCTTCAACGCTGAAGCAGGTTAAACAAGGTAAGTCTGAATGTGCTAAATGTGCCAAATCTGCTAAATGCTTGTTTCAGATGATTCAATGAATAGTGAAATAATGACGCACGATCTGTTGTGTGTTCTTTCAGATCAACAAGCGTCTCGGATGGAAAAACTTGCCAGCCTGGTTGAGGAGCTGGAAGGAGATGAGTGGCGGTACAAACCAATAGAACAGCTACTCGGATTCACACCATCCTAAATAAAGAGATTTGGATGCTTTTGGTTCATAAATTGGCCAAATAGAATTAAAACAAAGGGGATGTTTTTATTTCCTTGCTTTTTATGAGGGGGTTAAACATTCATATATGGGAATTATTGAAAGTGGCTTAATGTGAGTTGTATTTTAAAACTTTTTTTTTAAACTAAGCTGTTAAAACAGTTCCACTCAACCAGAATTATTGTTGACTGAAATCTTATTATGAAAAAATGTATTTATATATCTGCTTTAGGTTAATAAAAGTGTTTCTGCCAGTCCACTCTGGTATTATTCTCATTGCTAAGGAAAGGAAAGTAAGGAAACTCCTTTGGTAATAAATTATTTCAAGTAAAGCATTATGTTTCTACTTGGCTGCTCTTTAGCTCCATAAATCTGCAAACCTGCTGCCTGCTCCCCTCCTTTCACTGCTGGCTTCTTATCACTGCTTGTTCCACCGGCACTAGGAGCAAAACAAAGAGAGCTTGTATATAAAGTTGGACTTGGACATTCTCAATTAGTGGCTGTTTGTTTTTCCTTGTTGTGTAGAATTTCCCTTATCCTCCTAAAAGTTAAGCTCTAAATATTTTCAGCTTTTCTTTCACATTTATTTCTGCAGCTTAAATACGTTTAAAGTTTGACACTCATCAGCTCGATCTTTCATCTTGTTTTTCTTCTTCGTTTACATCAAGGAAACGTGCAGATCAGATGTTTTATTCAGGAAATAACTTTTTTTTTATTCAGATGAAGGTTGAGAATGTACAGGATGTTCTGTTCTGGGTGTAAATGTCTGAGACTGACCCTGGACATTTGCGGGACACACCTCCTGCAGAAGGTTTTCTTTTCTTTTGATTTACTGCACACTTTCTGAAGTGGTGTTCTACTGATTTCTTTTCATACAGCCCAGTTTTTTTTCACTATGCAAATGTGACTTTTTTTTTTTCTTGACAGAACTTTGATGCGATCGCATCTAACTCCAAACAGCGCTGCCAGAACACGATGTACTTAAGCATGTTTACTGGATGGTTTTCGTTTCCTCTTTTACAAAAACACGACTCCACACCTACCCATGTGCAGAAGCATAACACATATCTGGCTATTTCCCAATGGTTTTTTTTTTATTATTTTACATCTCGCAATTCGTCTTTTAAACCTTATTTCTGTGTTGTTTTTGTGCATTTAAAAACTTTATTTGTGCAATGTTTTAATTTTTTGAACTTTAAAATCTGAGAAATGAGTAAAATGTGTATTTTAGGATAGATGGATAGATAGATGGAAGGTTGGTAGAACTATTGAATCTCGAGGGAAAAAGTTTAGTATTATCATGACATTAAATAAACACATTCAACTAATTTAAAATCAGAATATTAAACTTTAA
>JAVKLF010000047.1:10741066-10765460 GCA_034783495.1 Millerichthys robustus
AGTGCTTACTCCACTCGAGATATAAGAAAACATTCATAACATGATTACTCTAAAAAATGTATTTCCAGCTAACTAAACTTGTAATGCACCGTATCTTATTAAAAGGATCGAGTTTTTAGGATTTCTTGTAATTAGCCACTGAGTCAACAAGCAGATCAATATAAGAGCAAAACAGGGTGGTAAAAAGTTTTCTATACTGATAAAAAAAAAGAAGAAAAAAAAAACTGTGTCAGAGCACAGAGTTGCAACATCTGCCAAAAACAGCTGAACATATTTTTAGAAAAAGAATGTGACACTGCTCCGGCTGTTGGACGCACTGCACATCTCTCCAACTGTGAACGTGCACGCTGCCATGCGTCCACTTCCCAGCCTGAGTCAGCCTGCCGGTACAGTTTGTGCTGACTGAGCTTTTGTTTTCTCCTTCATGTTTGTTCTGCGTGCAGCAATGACTCACATCCAACACGTTTAGGCATACAGATTTATTTTCCTCTGGGAGTAAAAACAAGGTGGAAAATGTGAGAATCTATGGGTTCTTTTTTTCTCTCTCTCTCTCTATTCAACTATTTGTTGAATAAATACAAAGATTAAATAGCTTCTTGTAAACTAAAATGAGTTCTGAGACATCATACTGCAGAGCTACAACCTCGGATTCTGAAAAAGTTTGGATAATGAATGGAATGGCAATAAAAGCAATGATTTGTAAATCCCAAAAGTTGATGTTTTATCCACACTGAAACATGTTGAACGTATCAAATGTTGAAGCTAAGTTCAACTTTTAGGAAAAAAAATAAGGTCATTTTGAATTTGTTGGGAGCAGCATGTTTCCAAAAGGTTGGGACAGGTCCATGTTTATACTGAGAATCTCTTCTTCATTTATCAACAAACATTTAGGTACTGAGGAGACCAGCTGCTGAAGTTTTTGTGTTTAGTGTTTTCATTTTGGATTGTCTTGTTGAAATATGCAAAGCCTTCCTTGAAAAAAGACATGTTCTGGATAGGACGTACTTCTAAAACCTGTATATACTCTGCATTGATAGTACTTTTCAAGCTGCCCATGCTAGAGGTACTAATGCACACCCATACTATCAGAGAGGCAGGGTTTGGATTGTACACTAATAACAGGCTGTATCCTCTCTTTAGAGAGCCACAAATCATTACATCCTGTTTTTATTTGCATTTCACACGACATCCCAACTTGGTTGACGTTGTGGTTATACAACTGGCTGTAGTTTCCACTTGGTTTGTAGGCACATGTCTCACCTTTTGGTAACTACTGTGAAGTGAAGCAACATTAAAGATCTGCCCTTTGAAGAACGAAAGAAAAGAAATCCAAACAGTTTCTATTTCATTATCACACATACATGACAGGGAAATACAAACCTCAGGTGTTCAAGTGTCTAAGACATTTTAAAATGTTCCTGCATAGTTTAAAAAGTGCATTTAGACAGCGAAGATGTTTTCTCCACTTATCTGATTGCATCAAACAAAAAAAAAAGGAAGCATTCAGTGTGGTATCTTTTGAACTGCTAAGTGAGTAACATCTGCGTTTTTTTTTGTTTTTTTTTCAGTGATGAAGCAATCTTTGTAAGCGTTATGGCTTCCAGTCAAAACCAAAACGTTCGACAAATGCCAAACTGACATCTTGATTGGCCGTATGGATGTGATCAATGGCTCGTTTTAAAAAATTAATCACAATATATAAATGTTCTCGATAATTTCGTAAACTAAAACTCCACAGATCTGGTTTCCGCCTGCAGTGAAGGTTAGTGTGTTCAGCCATCTTTAGCCTCCAGACTCTTGAAGCTTGAGTATTTACAGCCAGTTGTGTCTTGTGAGAGTTCTGGAAACCTGAAGACAAAAAGAAGAAGAAGAAAAAAAACTAAGGAGGTATTCAGACTTTTTGAAGGAGAACAAAAATAATCACTTGATCACATCAATTCTCTTTTGGAAAACTTGCTTTTAATGTAACGAGGCGGTGATCTCGGACAGCTTGCCACAGCTCGGAGTTCGAGCCCTCTGCGCTCGTTGGTACAGCTCAGTGTCTCCGAAATAGCGAGCTCTATACAGCATACCCTCCTCTGCGACAAACCAAAGAAAGGAGTCATATGATGTGAGTGGCAGGCAAAGATTCTGTTGCAAAATGTCTGAATACAATCATACTTTGCTGTTTCTCCTTCCAGCAGTTATTGCGAAGGTTTGAAATGTAGTCATCCTCTACCGATCGCTCCACGTTCTTCAGATTCACTCCGGTGAATTCTTTGGAAAAATGCTCCCCCACATAATATGGCACCTTCAGGTTCTCAGTCAGCCTCTTCTGGGAGTAACCCGCTGACCTGCTCGCAGACAGGAAGGACAGATCGAGCGTTGGTACATATTAAGTCAGTTTAGAGAAAGATTTTATGACACCAGAGACGAGAGTTTACGTGGCTGATAATGTTCACGCAAACTGCCTCTGAAACCAGATAGCCATGTGATTATTCAGAATGAACTGAGGCAATAAAATACTAAATAATTAAAAGCATATTCACAATTGTTCACTTTGTGGATTATATTAAAATTGAATCTAACACTTATAAAACTTAATGACTCTTCTTTGGTTATGCATTGAGCTATTTTACGCCCTTCTGGGGCATTGATGACACTCACGGCCTGAAGCTGAGGCTATAGGAGGGGCTGTTGACCATAATCTGACTGAGAGCTGACACTATAACCAGGATAAGGATGGGCATGACCTGCACGAAAAGGGCCAGACCTCCCTGCAAAAGAACACAGCAAATATACAGAAAACAGAAAAAGATCTTCATTTAAAAAAGGTTACATTTGTAAAACGATTAAGTGTCGCCCTCTGCTGGCAAATAGGGCAAACTACATTGTCTGCAAGCTAGACTTACATCTCTTGGTCGCTCTCTTCTCTCCCTCTGGTTGCGCATTCGTCCATTAGTGTACATAGGACCATTACCTGAATAATATAGGATGTTTAGCTTCTAGCAGACATATCATAATAACTACCTTTAGGTAATAAGAATGCACAAAACAGTAACACTAACTGGATGGATAACCGCCGCCAAAGAACATGTTGAAGAGGTCCTCGGGTGAAATGTCTGGCTCAAAGCTTCCATTCTCTGAACCCCTGTTTGACGGATATCTTCCCTCTTCTCCACATTGATCGTACTGTCGTCTCTTCTTAGCATTACTCAGAACAGCGTAGGCATTACCAATAGCTGTGAGAAAGCACTGTATTTAGAAATCACTTATATTCATATATAGTTTTCCCATGTGACAGCAACATTTGTGATGAACTCACCTTTAAATGCTTCCGTTGCACCTGGAGCATGATTCTTGTCAGGGTGGAATCTCAGAGCAAGTTTTCTGTACGACCTCTTGAGCTCGTCCTCTGAGGAATCTTTCTGGACCCCGAGAATCTCGTAGAAGTCTTTACATTGTTTTATCCTGGGTGCACGGTTAGAAACGTTAAGTGCTGCATAAAGAATGATTTATGCCTACATCCTGTTCCAATTAGTCCATACCTTCTAACTGCAGCCAGCTGATCTACTGTGTAGGGCTTTGAGTTGTCTGGAAGCTTTTCTTCAGGTTTAGGACCTTCCTTGGTGTTCTGTCGCTGTCGAGGCCTTGAGACCCCACTGACGTCTGAATGACCACCTTGTCCTGGACTGAATCCATTCCTGGCTATTAAATCTAGGAGTGCTGATATACACAGAATGATTCTTAACTCTCGAAAAGTAAACAATGGATATAACTCGTTACCTTTTAGACTTAACCCAATTAAAGATGGCCGCCACAGCTAAATAATCATAAGAAATGCAAAAATGGATTGAAAATAATTCTGCCTATTTTACGGATTATGAGCTAAAACTTGGCGGAGTAGTAGCTGAGCATCGCCAACAACACATACTCTGAGCACACATTTCGCAATATTGTTGCTTAAAACGTCAGCATTGACTGTTGTCATCGACAGTCTATGTCTGTTAGCAAAATATCTTGTGAAATACTGGATGAATTTTAATGAAACTTTCAGAGAGTAATGAATGGCTTCATATCTAAAATTCATTACCATTTGGAGTGAACTCATTTCAAGATGGCCACCACAGCCAATCGACCTACACAAGTTTGTCAGTTTTACAAACACCAAGCCGTTAAAGCTTAAATATGTCTTACTTCAGAACCACAACAGAAGAGTATCTAACCACAGAACTACATTTGACTTTAGTGTATTCATTATTTAACTCAAGTAAGCTAAGTATAGCACCATTAAAGTGTCATTTTGTTGTCATTTTTACCACAAACACAAATATATAACAGAATTATTTTTTGTGTGGGTGCTCACATTTAATGTTTGTCTTCTGCTTTATGATCTTTATAAATATTATTTTAAGTGTTATGTTTCGGATATGTGATAAATGAGCCAGCTAGCTGTCTGGCTAAAGGCCCTGGGATGCGCAGCTTCTCTGGGATGCAGATGATGCTGCAGCAGCAGGGACTCCATCCTCCCCCTCGACATTTTTATTTCATTTTACTTACCTTTGGCTTTCTCTGTCGGGAAGAGTCGCTGCGCCTTCTCTAGGAACTTTAACGCTTTTTCCGGCTGGTGGCTGTTTAAAGCCGCGGCCGCGATGTCAATGCAGCGCTCCGCTTCGTCTTTGTTTACTTCCATTGCAGCAACATCAGCATCAGCGACTAAAAATACTGCTGTCCGGATCACAACCACGTGGCTGCTGCAGACACACAAATGTCAGCCAGCCGATATAAAAACAATTTCTAGGTATTCGTATCTATTCTTGTGGCTGCCTATGTGGAGATTTTCATTCAGCGGTTGTTTCTGTTTATCAACTATTCCCTGTCTTACCTCACATGTCCACTAGGTGGTGACAAATCGCAGGGTTTTCAAATGTAGGTCATGATTATGGAAACCTAATAATGTATGGACCCGGTTTAATTTGGGTTTCAATTATTTTTAATGCTGTCGTGTGGTTAGTTGGTTAGTAATTGTCTTTTAGTTTAACTCCACATCTGTTCCTGTGTTGTACAATGTCGTTTTTAACGACAAATTATTAAAACATATTCTAAATTTTGTATTGTCTAAAATAGTAGACTGTAAGCAAAATGCACATCTTTTAATTATTCGGAACTACTTAATCAAATTCTAAATTCTAAAAATCTACAGATGTAAAACAGAGGGGGGAGACATTTCTCCCCTCTGGTTGGTTCAGTGTACAGTACTCGTTTTAACTTGTTATTCGTTTATGTATTCGTATTATTCACGCGCAGTTTAAAAATTAGAGCGCGGTTAGTTGAGCTGCAAGTCCGCACAGCGGTGGAAAAAACAGCAACAGCTGCTCTCCGGAGGAGGTAAATATATACATATTGGCTGACCACAGAATGAATAAAGGTGAACATGAGATGAACAGGCAGCCAATCAGAGCACGAGTTTCAGGCGGAATCCAAGCTTCTAATTGGTCAGACGCAGCTCGAGCTGATGCTGCTGATGCGTTCGCTGCGGAGCGGACTATCGCTCTTCCTTTTTGGGTTACTATAATTTTGGGTCAGACGGATCGGCATCTTCTTCGTTTTAGCACTTCGAATCTTTTTGTCATCTGCCTGTTTATCTTTGGTGAGTCATTGAAGTATTTTTTACATCACTGGTATGCAACGTAACGCGTTTCGTACGCCCAATAAAACAACGTCATCTTTTTTTTTTTTACCCAAACACGGCTCGTCAACTAGCATCTTGACAGTATTGCTAGCTTAAAAATATTAACATATTTTTTTCTGTTAGCTGTTCCGTTTTTTCTTGCGTTCGAAATTCTAAAAAAAATATTTAGAAAAAAAGCACAGTGACTGTTTTCGTTAATCAGAGCATCACTCATTCAAAATGACGGGGACGGAGACGCTGGAGAAAAGGCAGCAGCACAAGTGGAGCCAGAACGGGACCGTGTGTTCAGACACAACCGGAGGGGTGGAAGACGTGTTTGATCCTACATACAGGGAGAAAGATGGCCCCAAACCCCCCAGGATCATCGTTTGGAGAAATGTCATACTGATGTCTCTGTTGCATTTAGGAGCTGTGTACGGCGTCTTTCTCATCCCTTCAGCATCTACTTCAACCTTGCTTTGGTGTAAGTAAGACAAGGGTTAATTGTTTTATCCCCCCCCCTGCCACCATTTACATCACATTACCAAATTTGATATGGCGGTCATTGTCATTCTTGTGAATCCAAGAATCTGATATTTCAGTCATCTTTCCTGTCACAACATGCGTATTAAGGTTGTAAATTTCAATCCTCTTACAGACTATAATGAGTCTCAGCTACTTCCACATCAAATTTTAGTCCATTATTTTGACATTTTTTGGCTCTGATAATGACAAAAAAGCAATAATTCCTTCAATTGCGGAGAAACAAAAAGATTTATGGACATTTCATGTCAAGATGGATTAATTTTTAACCCATCGAGGATGAGTACTCTCATCACAGGAACCAATTAATTGTTTTTCTTCTGCATTATTTGAGAATAAGGCTATTAAAACCAGTAAAAATTGTTTTCACTATCTGTTTAGCTTCTCTTCATTGTCAGACTATTGTGGTACAAATGCTCCACTATAATTTTTAGCTTTTTAAACAGCAATCAAAAGTGTTGTCAGTTTTCAGCTTTATTTTTCAAACATTTAAGAGTGGCAGTTTTTAAAAGCACAATATTGATAATGCATTTAGACTAAATGAGTAATTTCTTCCTGTCCACAGCTGCACTTTGTTTTTTGATAAGCGCTTTAGGAATTACTGCTGGGGCTCACCGCCTGTGGAGCCACAGAACCTACAAGGCTTCATTACCTCTAAGGATTTTTCTCGCTGTTGCCAACTCTATGGCATTTGAGGTATAGAAAAAATAATAACAGAAACGCACTCCACAGTTGCAGTTTTAAAGTATTATCAGCAGAGTGTGCAATCACTGTCTTGTTTTCAAACCACAGAACGACATCTTTGAATGGGCTCGAGATCACCGGGTTCACCACAAGTATTCTGAGACGGATGCCGATCCTCACAATGCCCGCCGCGGTTTCTTCTTTGCCCACATCGGTTGGCTGCTGGTGCGCAAACATCCTGATGTCATCGAAAAAGGAAGCAAGCTGGAGCTGAATGACCTGCTGATGGACAAAGTTGTAATGTTTCAACGGAGGTATACTCTGATTCATTTTTCAGAACTCTTGAGAAAGGCTCACAAGTCTTTAAACTGAGTAGAACAGCATGCAGCTTGTAGTTGAAATTTTAGTTCAGCAAAAAAGAAATGAGATCCTTTATTGAAAAAAAAATGCATTTTATTTATTATATAGACACCAATAACTTCATTCCTGCTTTTCCCCACTCTCCCTTGTTGTCTCATCAGGTATTACAAGCTCTCAGTGCTGCTGATGTGCTTCTTTGTCCCGATGTTTGTGCCTTGGCACTTCTGGGGCGAGTCCCTCTGGGTGGCGTACTTTGTCCCAGCTCTGCTGAGGTACGCCTTGGTGCTGAACGCCAGCTGGCTGGTCAACAGCGCAGCTCACATGTGGGGAAACAGGCCCTATGACAAGAACATCAACCCCCGGGAGAACAGATTTGTCGCTTTCAGCGCCATAGGTGTGAAAATCACACACACATCTTCTTCACTGTTATAAGACAAATAAACCAAATGACTGATTTTTATACTTTTACCTGTCTTGGTTGCAGCTTGTCTGATAAAGGTGTAGTCCAGAATTGTAAATAAATGTATTTTATTTGCTCCCGTCAAAATCAGAACTGTTCAGTCTGTCTGCAACTCTTTACTGTCCTGTGAAATTTTCTCCTGTATTTAAAGTCTTTCTCTCATGTCATCGTTATTATTTCTTTATTTCATACCTAGTTTTAGTAGTCTTTTTCCCTCAATTTGACAGAAACAAAGTCCAGTTTCCTTGTTTTCAAAGCTCTTCTAAAAGACTTATATTCAGAGTGCTAAATGAGTCGGTTTTATGTTTATTGTGCACATATTTGGTGTAGCTGCAGCTAAGAGATCCTGTATTCTATGTTCATTTGTGTTTTGAATGCAATACCAAACATAATTTCAGGGATTTCTGACCCCTACTTCCTGTACCTTACAGGTGAGGGATTTCACAATTATCACCACACGTTCCCCTTCGACTATGCCACCAGTGAGTTCGGCTGCAAGTTTAACCTCACCACCTGTTTCATCGACTTCATGTGCTTCCTGGGCCTGGCCAAGGACCGCAAGAGGGTGTCCCATGAGGTGGTCCTGTCTCGGATACAGCGCACTGGAGACGGAAGCCATCGCAGTGGCTAAAACTGGGGGAAAGTTGTCAGCTTTGAGGCAAAACAGCCGATGGGAAGATCAAAAGGCCTCTGAAAGTGATATTCTTCATTATCCTCGGAGTTTAAAAGTTAGCTTCACGAGGGTCATGACCACATTTTGCTTGTTCTTTGTGGGTTTTGTAGCTATACTTATACAAGTTATTCAAGATGCAAAATATAGGATTTGTAATATTCATCCATGCCCAATTTAAAACAGATGATGTTTTTAAGACAACTTTATTTCTTGCTTCTCTGCCACTTTGAAACTCAGTCTTGTAGCCAATCAGATTTATTTGTTTCTTGAATATTATCAGATGCAACAAGGACTAAAATATGCTGATAAGCTGGTAGGTTGCAGTTCTGATTGAACACTTGCCTTCAATGAATATTTATTGGATGCTTTTTTTATATTAGTTTTCATATAAAGCTTAACTTAAAAGTGAAATATAACAAAGAATTTGAAAAGTAAGAACCCAGATCCTGCTCTTATAACCCAGTAAATCGTGTATAAACTGTGTGAGTTTTGCAGGGTTGCCTTCTGCTAAAAACAAGACCAAACATTTAGAAAGGTCAAAGCACTTTGAAAACTTAACTTGCTTAGCTTGTATCTGTAACCTTAGATTAAAACTGCTTTTTCATCTCAACAGTAACATGCAACATTTTTTAACAAATATTTAATAGTGCCAAAAATATTCTAGCGTATTTAAACTATTTCTGTCATTCACTCGAATGAATATTTTTTCTTTACATTATGTGATTGTGAAGTGTTTTTTTTTTTTACATTATGGGTTCCCAGATGTGATCCACTGTGTCCCAAATATCCTCAGCAGAGCTTTCATTGGTTGGTGCAGCTGTCAGTCATGTGACAGAGCTGCTGTTCAAAACAACATGCATGGCGATACGCTGTTGTCGTCGTCGTGGTAAGGTGATGTGTCGGTGACTGTCGTGGCACAACTGCGTGTATTTTTCTACCGTGAAGCTTCTGCTGTCGCTTTTGGCTCATCAGATTAGTTGCCATGGTGATTTCAGAGCCAGGGTCTGGTTTCTTCCCCTTTGGATGTCTTACAGAAGCAATTGCTAGTTTCAAGTTATACCTGCATTGATGTTTGTGTTCATTTTAAAATCCTAGTGTATGGAATGCTTGTGTTTTATGGTTTTTAGTGTCTTATTTGACTAAAATGTAAACTTAACTTGATGTTTTTGCATTCTTATGATTTGGCAAATAGTCTTGTGTAATATATATGTAAAATATATGAAACAGCAGCACCTTTTTTATTTCTAATCAGCAATTAGAATTACATCCAAATGCCTTATGATCTGCATCTAATCTTCAACTTTTGAGCAGTTTAAACAAAAAGGTTAAATTTCTAAGATCTTGAAATACCAAATGAAAAAGTTTTTTATTCTAGTTTTTAGCTTTAAGGAAGTTAGCATGTCAGCAACATGCACAAAGAAGGTAGTCATAAAAATCAGACACCACATCAACAACTTTCTATGTAAAATTCAACGAGATATTTAAATGTCCTGTGCTGTCATAAAAACAGTCAGCTCCAACTCAAGCCAGGGGGGAAACATGGCTCCCAATGTCCAGGAAAAAAAATCTGCATTTTTATTTTTTGATGAGAAACCAAATGACTTTCAACATGTCAAAGCTCAACAGTGTACTATTCTAAAATAAAATTCATATTTCAACATTTTCATGACACTTTCAATCCCTTACAGTTGTTTTTTGTAGTTGCCAGAAGCATACAAATGAAATAAAAACTGAAAAATAACTTTGGTCAGCTACTAATAGCTTTAAAACTCTTCCACTGATTGGCTTTTGGTGTCAGTAATTCAAGATGGCTGCCACAGCTATTTGACACTGAATTGAAAAGTTTCTGCCTCTGATTTAAAGTGGGATATACACGTCAGGTGCACGTCCACAGTGGTGGTCGGTGGTTTCACAGGACCACCAAACTTCTCAGCCAGTCCCTGTTCAAATTTATCCGGACTCTGTCATCAGCACATTCTCTCCTCGTGAGAACATGAGCCAACTCGGCTCCCGTCCAGTGAAATGAGTCAGGTCGCGGCTGGCTGTGGTGTGATGTGTGAGGTGATGTTGTATCGTGAACCCACGCCGGGGTGACGAAGGTTACTGCAGTTCGAACCTTTCCCAAAAACTTCCACGCCACGCAGACGGCACGCGACTTGGAAGCGGCCAATCAGCAGCGAGGTCCTGACTACTGATCCGTCCGGACCAATGTGCGAAGCGCGCGTGAACACGTTATAAAATTAACATTTTGTTACTAAACGTTTAACTGCTGCAGGGTAACCGAGTAATTACACTAAACCGAAAATTATTTGCTCGTGTTTTCCTTGTTTCTTGTTTTCTTGTGTGCCGCTCTGTTGCGTTCAAGTGCTGCATCTGAATGCAGGAAAACTGATTACCGGCCTAGGTGTTTGATTTGTGTCCTTGGATGCAAAGTTCATGTTAAACTTGGAGCAATGAAACTGTTGGAGATGTCAAGGAGCATCATTACAACCACGTACCTCATTTAGATAGATAATAACTTAGAATTAATTTAAAGAATCAATAATTTTAGGTTAAAATTATATTGACCATCCTCAACAAAAGCTCAAGTTGTGTAAATTGCATTTACATGCTTTTTTTGTGCGGTCAGTTTTTCATTAATCACGTATCAATATTACTCTGTATATCTGCAAACACTAAGTGTATAAATTATGAAGTAAAACTATTCATAGGGAGCTGAAAACTAACTGGTCAAGCAAGAATCATTTTTTTTCCAAATATTTCAAGTGAAGCTTTATTTTGAAAAAAGTGAGGGGAAATGAGTAAAGTAAGCAACAATGAATCATATAAATATCTGTGCAGACAAAAGGGAGCACACTGAGGCACTTTCTTACCTTCTGCCACCACAACACACCAAATAACCCAGGAACATTATTGCACCTACAAAATATTGTTTTTTTTTTCTCTTCTTGTAAGTTGTATTTTTGTTTCATCTAATGTAAGACAAGAAAAATAATTTTAAAAAGTAATCTGAAATTACCAAAGGATATATTGGTGCCTTTATGAAAAGGAGCGTAAGAAAACAGAAGTTACACAAAGAAAGCAGGAAGGATAATTCATTTTGTAGTTCAACTGAAATTAATATAAATGTTTTACAGACTGCTGTGCAAATTCAGCAGAGGATGAGGGGATTAGCACACAAAAGCAACTCTTTGGGTAAAAATAAAAGAATAAAAGATCAGGGGGCTGTTACGAGTCAATCCTAACACAAAATAAAAAAAATGGTAGCATTATAGGCCTGACAATCATAAACAACCATTTATCTGCAATGTTTTGGCCCAAACTCCCATTGTTATAATCAACTGAACACAATCTACAAATACAGGAGAACAATCAGAAATTAATTTACAGTGTTTACAAACTGCACTGGTTTCAGTTTGCGAGTCTGTGAAATCTAACAATACCAGATTGTCAGTCTGTTCCTCAATCATAGAGTACACAATGACAAAGTGGATCATAATCCAAATTTTATTTTTGATAATTTCTGGACAGGTGAGACCTAATTGTTATCTTTCTGCAGCCAGAGTGCTGCTGTTTGTATTTAATCAAAATGTTTTGTACAACTGTCAAAGTAAAAGAAAAAAATAAAATAAAGAACTGTCGTAAGATGTAACGAATTTTATGACCTACCACCTACTTGGACAACCACAGCAATAATTCAAACCACTTGCTTTGTGTATTACATCAACTTCTGAACTTACACTGAACCACAACTTTCAGAATACATTCATCTTTTTTTTTGTAAAATGATCACAGCAAAATTTTCAGACTTTTACAAAAATCCACCTCACTGTCTTAATCAGCCATGTCCTCGAGGAGGGATCATTTTTGGCATGATGAGATCCACATTCTGTCACTTTACCTGCCAATATTCTCATTGTTGATGTACAGTATCAGCCCATGAAGAAATAAATACATATACAACTGTATAACACTGAAAAGTGGTAGGTGGTGTCCTCGGGGTGTTACACGCCCAGCTTGTTGGCGATAGTCATGACCACTTTGAGGATGGGCATGAAGGCAGAGATCTCACTGAAGTTGCTGCTGCTGACCACCTGAGTGTGGACCTCCAGGCCCCGCTGGTAGTTCTGGATTGCAACACATCGACTGATTTCGTGGAGCCCATTCAGGATGTTGTGGGAGAGCTAAAAGAAACGCAACGAGATGATGTAATTAAAATAGATCTATTTAGTTAATGCTATCCTATTATATTTTGACATCTTCTGATTAAATTGTTTTAACTAGTAGCAAAAACATTTTAAAATGTGGATTTCTCAAGATGGTGTCAAAAACACAGACCTGATTAATTTTATTTCAAGCTACAATGACAATTTTGCTTAAAGTGAGAGCAAAGTATACAAAAATGTGTGTTCAGTTCATCACACCACCGAAAAATGTGTTATTAATCACCCATCCAAATTTGTTTGAATAAAAACACAGCCAAGTGTATAAGATGAGGTTTCAAAAGTAATGAAAAAATGTCAGCTTTATCTGTCCTGAGACACTGGGAGCGTGGCTGCTGGAGGCGCTGAAACCGAGGCCGCGCAAAGGAGATTTATTTTAGTCAACTTTATTCAGCCTTATACGTATTAGGGAACGTTGCCGTACGCTCTGAAATACGATGATATTAAATTTAGTTAGCTAGCTAGCAGCAAGCTATCATTAGCACTACCTGAAGTCGCTGTGCTGTTGGTTTATATACTGCTGGGGCAGCAGGGGGCGGGGTTATACTGAAGGACCTGTATGACAACTCTGGGTCGCACTTTAGACACATCCTATAAAATCCTGAGACAAAGACGCCTTGAAACCCGAATTTCATTCTAGCCCCAGTGTGCAAACAGAAATGGTTGAGAGAGTTTTTATACGTTTACCTATGTTTATGACATTTATAACGTGTTTAGAAGAAAATTGAAGAATTCGCTTTACACTGCCTTTAAATACCGTACATAAATTAAGTCTGTAATTCATACATGCATATTAATGCATATTAATATCATTAAATGCATATCATCACGCAGTATTACAAGATGAAAGAATAAGTCTCAGCTACTACCACACCATATTTTAGCACATCAGTAAAACTATCAGAATTATAGCTGATGTTACGGTGGTATCCTGAATTGATTGACTCCAAAAGTGAATCAGTTGGAAATGCATATTCAATACTTTTTGAAAGTCTCATTAAAATTTATTCAGTGGTTTATGAGTTACTTGGGTAACACGCACGCACGCACACACACACACACGCACACGCTGCACTCCTTCGCCTTGCTGCGGCAGCCAACTTAAAACTTACCGACTGCTCTCTCAGTTTATCATAAAGGTGTCCTAAACGCTTTCCTGCATCATCAAGCTTCCTTTTCGTTTGCTGAAACATGCACAATTTTGGTCATTTTATAATAGTCTTTTTTTTCAATATGATATATGTAAGAATATTAAAATGAACTTGAGTAAACTCAAGATGCTCCCAGAAGCTGAAACGTACCGGATCTCCTGCTGCGAGCTGGCAGCGCTGCACCAGGCTGTCGAAGGTGCTTTTGAGGACCACATGCTCCGCTGGGATTTCTTTCTGCTCCACTCTTTCTGCTGGTAGCTGCTGGAGAAGCTGAGCAACACAAATACACAAACATAACATGTCTTTTTTTTTTACTCCGTGCATCACTGTTGAGAATTCGAGTTACAGCTCCTTGTTAGAGACGAACCTGTACACTGGGCTCCTGAGGGGCTCCGGGGGGGACTTGGGTGTGGTTGTGGGCCTGTGGGGCCTCCACTGGGAAACCCATGACAGGAGCTGTGATGGGGGCTGGTGGAGTGTAATTATCAGGGACCTGCTTACACGTGAAAGGGCGACAGGGTTGTTTAGTCAGAGCCAAGTTTGGAATTTCTTTATCACTAAAAGCAAATTGTCATGTTTGGGATCATTTCCTTTTTCTAAAACAATTCATCTCATTACAGATATTCTGTTCTGTTTTGAAAGAGAACAACAATCTTTCTTTTTAGTGTCTCTTCTTATAGGTGAACTAGCTGCAACATTCCCTCCTTGGAAGACTTGCAAAGGTTTTAAATCTTTTAAAATAATTCTCATTGGATGGAGGCTTCTCTATGATCACTTCTGATGTCTATCCTCCTCAGCGTCAACACACAACGCATCCAAACACTTCAAGGCCAGCAAACTGCCAAAATGTCTGCCACGTCATGTTAGCAGATGATCAAATGACTAAGAACATCTGATTAACAGCAACCAGGCTGCTGGGTACCATCCCGAAGCTAAGGAAATATTAATGATGTGCCTATTCTACACACACACTGCTTCTGTGTTTGGCCTACTTGTTAAATTAATAATAATGAGGTGTAATATGTCACAATTTGTTGTTCATCTGAAGTTGTTTTTATCTCTTTTTAAGGACTGGATAATTATTTTTCTATCATGTCTACAGACATGAAATATCTTGCAAATGACAGCTGAAGAAACTAGTTTGGTTAAATGTACCAATTAGAATGTAAAACACAAAAAGGGTTTTAGACTAAAGATTGAACAGATACCTTTTTCTTCCTGGATCCA
Organism: Millerichthys robustus; assembly: GCA_034783495.1. NCBI lineage: Eukaryota > Metazoa > Chordata > Actinopteri > Cyprinodontiformes > Rivulidae > Millerichthys > Millerichthys robustus. Next base: position 10,756,038 of record JAVKLF010000047.1, read on the forward strand.
CCTCGTACCGTTGGTGGGTCATTCCAGCCCTCTTGAGGTCCTAAATCCCCCCCAAAAAACCCCAATAGCAATAAAGAAGTTTTAGAAAATGAAAGGAAACATTCCTTTGGATACGTTCAAACGACCAAAAAATGAGAAAATGAAGCTGTTTTCACTCAAACAATATAAAGATGATTTTTTAAAGACATAAACTGGACAAACTAAGTGGGAACACAAATGTTATACAGTTCCTGATACAACTTTAGACATGATGATTAGCTCACTGGTACAAAACTGTAATAATCTTTGAAGCTAATGTGTTGATAGAATAAGTATCTAGGCTAAGAATTTATACCATGCCTTAATAACACCTTACTACTTTTATTAACCCATGAAGTGACTGTTAAGCTCGTAACTTTGCCTGTAACCCTCAACATTCTGCATTTTTGTGTCCCAACCTGAATCTGTAGGCTTCATACGTGACAACAGCTTAATTCAGTCACTTTGAGGTAAAGTTATTCTACACTGCAACACTACATGCCACTAAACTAAGATTTTTGCAAAAAAAAAGAAGCTCAAGTCAAATACTGAAGCAGCAATTTCTCAAAAGTAACAATGTGGTTATTCATGTGTTTATACAACAAATAAGCTAGATAAATGTCTGGAAATGTCATTGTTTTACTGTAAAATTGATACTTATGCCTGTTTTTCATATCTTTATACAGCATGCTTATATAAAGTACCATCAAAGGCCTGACTCTAAAAAAATCTAAGACAAAACCCTTTAGGCATGCTATGCTAGTTTTAACCCCTTACATAATTTCAAGCAAATCAATGAGGCAGTTCAAGCAACAACTAAAGTACCAGAAAAACAAAAAGCCAATTCAAATAAAAAAACTCCCTTGAGTCCAGGCATATGCCAGTGACATTGCAATGCACTGTATTGCATTATGCATGGTTTTGTTTTTTCTGGTCACACAGTACATGGATTGATGCTCCCTAATTTATATCAAGCCCTAACCCTGTCACCTTGAAGGTCACACTGGGAATTCAGCCAGGGAAAGTGTCCTGCAAGTCAGAAATGAAATTACAGCTGAATATAATCAACTGATTCCTGCTAACATCAGTAAAACTGTGTAGATTGAGCCTGTATCTTGAAGTCATTTTGGTAAAATGCAAATAAAAATAAGAAGATTATTGTAATTGAAGTTATTGCTATACCATGATTGACTCTGTATGTACCTGTAGGAGGAGGGGCAACAACAGGTGCTGGGTAGGGATTTATTGCAGGAGCTCCAGGACCTCCTGGGGGATACCCAGGTCCAACAGGAGCATATGGGCCAGATGCCATCAAGGGTCCAGGTCCTTGGTTCTGAAAGCCCCCTGTATACATAGAAAGTGGCGCTCCTGGTTGGGAGGTGGGTGACATAGGGCCTGAAGGTAAAGAGGTAGATGGGACGAAGCTTGTTGGTGGCAACCCAGGACTGGGCATGGGGGGTGGGCCTCCATGGGTTGACGATGAAGGTGGCATTTGAGGTCCTGATAAGTTAGCAGCTGGCACCGAAGGGCCTGGAGGTGGGAAGATCCCGGCAGTAGATGCAGGCTGAGGCTGGAATGGCTGATGAGAAGAAAAACCTGGAAAAACACAGTAATTCAAACCATTTATTCAACAGAATTTAGCATTTTTCACTTTTCTTGTCACACAAATGATCAAACCTGGAGCCACAGCAGGATGTTGTGGATAAGAAGGTCTTACAGCAGGACGGGTCATACTGGGCGGCATTACTTGAGAGGAGGGTGGCAGACCAGGCCCTTGGTTGGATGGAGGGGGTTGAGGAGTAAAAACTGATGGCATTCGAGGCTGCTGTTGTGGAGCCATCGGCAAAGGAGCAGAAGGCTGGTACTGACCCTAAGGTTAGAAAGCAAAACCGTTTAATTAAATCACAAGCACTTATCAATTTTAACAAAGTGCTTGGATTAAATATCAATTTGTTGATGACATAAGATATTTCTACCCTATTTTGTGCATTGGGTTGAGGAGTCTGAGCAGCAGGAGTGGGCTTAGCTGTTGGCACACCGGCTCTGTTGAAGGAGTTTGGAGGCTGCTGGTGTGCAGTGGCCTCTCCCTGAGCGTGGAACAGCCTGTCTCTCAGCATCATAATCCCAGGCTGAGGATGCAGACAACCAAACGTAAATATCGCAAGATAAACCATCAAACAAAAACAGGAAACTGAAGTTTTGAAATGAGCTTATACTTGGTCTGAGTTCTCCGGCAGATAGGCCATGGCAGCAGCTAAGCTGCCCTCTGCAGCCAGAATGCCGGCATAGCAGGTTAGCTTCTCAGCCAGGATGTGGCTCTGGACTGCCACCTCGCTGTTACGGAGGCGTTCGATGGACTTTCGCAGCATCATTACTTTTTCAACCAGATCCTTAAACAGAGACGAAAGCATTTATTTTCCAGACTGCAATTTTAAAAAATCCTTATTTGAACTACATTTGAACAAAAAACACTTGATATTTGTTGACCATTTCTGTAAGATTCAATTCTGCCTCTTTTTTCTGGACACTTTGTTTTTTGTTCAGCTAATAAAAATGCTAAACTAGCGTTTTAGATTTCATACCTCTAGTCCAAGAGGAGAAGAGCAGTCTCTGTGCAAGGCCCAACACTCCACTAACTGTTCAATGTTTCCAGAGCAGATGTAGCACAAGCAGGCTTGCAGGCAGCGCTTCTCTGTGCCCTCGCGCTCCAAACGACTTCCCAGAGTATCTATCAATACAAAATAAAAACGTACCCAATAATAAGGTTGGAACAAAATACTGAAATTATAATAAGGCACACAGGCTGCTTTGTTGTTCACAAAGTTGGACTACTAAAGTACTGCTTGAATTGTATAGTTATTTCCAGAAACAAGACAAGTCAAAACATGATCTGTGCACCACTAAACCTTAATTTACCACAGAAACCAGCAAAGTCTTCAGGATGAGCGTAAGTCAGCAGAGCAGCAAGAGCTTCCTTCCAGTTATCCAGCTCACAGCTTTCAACTATGTCCCTCCAGTTCTGGGTCACCACTGAGAATATAAGCTATGGTTTGGACAAAGTAATAAAGACTATTATCGCCCTGTGGTTGAATAAATTGAGCCACAATCAATGATTTTCGCACCATTGAAATGCTGTTTTTTTGCTTGCTGAAGTATTTGTGCTGTGTCTTCTTAAGAAGTTCCTCTCCTCCGCTGATGGACAGGAGAATGGCTTCAGCGTAGCGACCATCGTTCAGACACAGATCCACTGCTCCCTCAAAGTTACCAACCAGAAGCGCCTGGCTTATTAAACCGTCAGTGTCTGCATAAATAAAAGGCATGATCTGTATACATCAACTTAAAAAATATGCAGCAACTATTGCAGTCATAAAAGGTGATTAGGTGGTTAAATAATAACTATTCTTATTATTTTCAGTAGAAGATTTTTACCACATGATACAGGGATCTTGAAGTTGGAAGTTTCCTTTGGGGTTTGACTAAAAAAGTCTGCTGGTGAAACTGAGCCTGACGTTCGACCATCAGCTGCTGCTTCATCGGACCTCTGAAAACAATAAAGATCTTTTTACAGCAAACAGAATCCATAAAACTTGAAAATAGACTATGTGTGGAAAAAATACTGACCTCAGCAGTAAGTCGCTGCATTTTCTCTGCGAGGTCATTGGCATCCACTCCATATCCATTGGATTGAAAATTCTGTCCCAAGCATTTTGAAATCTGAACAACACATTTATACACATCAAGCACTAATATGCTTATGGCACATCACTGCAAACTGGAATTTATATTATTATGTTGCTTCAGTAACAAAATGTGTGTTAGATTACCTTTCTCTCTAACTCATCCTTGCTGAAACCCAAAAGTTTAAGGAATTTAATGCGAGCCTCATCTTCAAAGTTGACCTGTAATCAGAAAAAGTCACTTATTGTAAAACTTTACAGCATCTCTCTGAACAAAATATCTAAATCTCAGTATGAGGAAGGCCTACCAAAAGAAACTTCCATATATCTTGTTCTGCGTCTGATTTGGCATTCTGAATCTTGGCCTGACAGTAGTTGTTGAAAGAACCCGACTGCAGCGCCGCCTGGAGCTCCCTAGAGCGCTGGAGGAACTCCGTCTCCGTGGTAACCTGGCTCACAAACACTTGCCTGGGGACAGGATGGGGGCTCTGCATCGGTGGTTGCTTTGGATTCTCAAAGGTTATAAGCTTTCCACCAAACTGATAAAATGAAAACCAAGTTCATCAGAACAGAAAAAAAAACTCAACTTATCTGTTAACAGGTTTATAAACTATGTCACACTTACACCAAAGGAAGCTCCAACTGGCCTGCGCACCCACTTTGGAGGCTTCTTCAGAGGAGGAACAATGGTATCCTCCATGTTAGACTGAGGAACCTGCAGAGGAGGCAGCACCTGTCCGGTACCAAAGGGATCCATGGTATCAAATGAAGATGATATCTGTTAAGCAAAGGATATAGGAAACATTAATAAAAATGGCTATTGCACAAGAAATTAGAATGATTTCACAAATTATGCAACAGAAAACAGAAACCTGAGTACTTGCAGTTTGTTTATGTAAAAGTATACTGAATAACAAAACTACAGAAGGACATGTTTATATGCAATAGCATAAACAGTGATGGGGTAGTTGTGATATTTTCTACTACACTGCAAACAAAATGATTAGTTGCTTGATGTAAAACATACATAAATGAAGAAAGAAATGGAACATTTCTTCAGAAAATTATCTTCAAAACTCAAAAAGCAATTAAATGATCTTTTAGGTTCAGCTGTATTATGTAGCTGTCAGTATTTCTTCCACACAGCACCATCTTGTGGACAAACAATATATTTTGTTTATGTTTGGGAATGGAATGCGTCAGAGCATTTATTACCTTGTCAACTGTGCTTTGCTGCTGAGCTTTCAGGCTTCCTCCCATCACAGAGTAAACTGTGATTCTCCCATCAAAAGATGCTGTAGAAAAAAGCGATAGATTCCTGGGGCACCACTGGACATCAAAACACCATTGGTTTGTTGTTGGAAGCTCATAAATCACCTAAAATGGAAGAAAAGACCAGTGAAGACCCATATAGTTACCTTAAGCAATGACAACAAAGTAGAAAATAATGCTACAAACATCTCCAGTGTTTGGATTCCAGCAGAGGATCCTGTTGTCTTTAGCACTACTCAGCAGGAGCTCAGCATCAGCCTGGTTCCAGGATATAGACAGAATTCCCCTGAAAAGGCACAACAGAGTTGGTCATTCAGCAAACTTCAAAGAAAATTATTATGACAGGTAATCAGATGACATCGTACCTTGTGTGGTTCTCAAGGACTTTAAGAGGTGATGTGGCGAAACGGAGGTCCCACATCTGGATGACAGGCAGTCTGTCATCTTCAGAGGCCAAAACCAGCTGTGTGGCAACATCGGGGTGCCAGAGCATTCCTGAACAGTGCATCTAAAAGTCAGATAGTTAGCAAGATTACAAATAACAGCAGGAACATTTTATACTGGATACAAAACTATTAATTTAGGTACTGATTGCCTGATCTGAGATTGCCTTTTTTATTACATCAATAAACCCAAAAGCAGATCAGAATGAAAGGATGATAAAATATATATTTTTGAAAGATTCACGACTGTCTGTATTTTTTTTTACATTCTTAATTTACCTTTTAATACCATACTCAAATTGCTATCTTTAATTGCTTGTTGAGGAAGATAACCTAACGAGAAAATTGGCAGGTAGCAAGCATTTAATGTCAATATGCTGTTTTTTACCATTACTCATGACATTAAAAAAACAATTTTATGAACAATTATGGCAAGAAAATAAGTAACACTTGGAATGATAAAGCAGTGGAATACTGTACAATTATTTTTGTGTGTGTGCTTATCTAATAATAAGCCAGGCAACAGAAATTAGATTGTATTAATATGTGAAACACATTGTATTAAGGGAACTAACATTAAGATGTGGAAAAAAGGTAAAAAAAAAACAAAAAACGTTATTAAAACGTTGAAACATTTGAAGATGTTACTGTAAAAGTGATGAACATGAATCTTGACTTGATGTGTTTTGTGATTAATTCAAAGCCACCAACCCTGTTGCTGTGATCACTGATCTTTATAATGGGTTCATTCTTTCTCAGATCCCACACAACTGCTTTTCCACTGGGGTTGGCAGATGCCAGGATGTGCTGAACCTGCCTATTCCAGGACACAACACTGATGTCTTCAGCAGGCTGAAAAAGAGACCCAAGCTGTCAGTGTCAACACAAACAGGCTAGTGATTATGAGGAAAACCAATCTGACTATCAAATGCAAAGTTAATGCTAATACTGTTGATATGCTATAAAAACAATCTTTTAGAGCAAGTAGTTGATTGTAATAGAGGATTCTGACATTGAATGAATACTCTTACTGTCCATGGGACAGTGCATCAACAACTCTTTTCTCTAATGGAATCTGCACACACCACTGAGAAATACAGAAACCGTAAACACCCTTTCAAAAGGTTTTATTGTTGACTCACCAATATATTACTACAAACGTAAATAAAAAATACATGTGAAAACAGACACAGACAGTAGTTTCACTTTTGTTTAGATTAATTAACAAACTCAAATCTGCTTACAAACATGCTATCATTTCCTATCTAAAGTAATACAAACCTGTGTTTTTGTTCCTGGTGTCATAGGACTGCTGAAGTTGTTTAGATCCCAGATATATATCTCTGAATCATTTGCTCCTGATGCAAGAAGATTGCTCTAAAAAAGAAAACAAGACAAATAAAATGAACTTATAGAACTGTACTTCCATTTTGTTGTCTTCAGTGAAACATATCACAATGGATTTACCTGAAATGGGTTGAAATCAAGTGCTCGGACAGGTCCTGTATGTTTATCACACTGTCCAACAACAGCATCTGCTGCAGAACTTATTATGGCCTCCGGGTTATAAACAGTCAGTGTGCCATTTTCGCTTCCACCAACAAGTCTTCCTCCAGTACCATCTTCTCCCATTCCAAAATTTACCCAAACAATACTGTGCAACCTTTGGGACATCACAGAAAAAAATTGAATTAACATACCTTGCTGAAAAATATAAAATACACCAGAAAATAAACAAAATAAAATCGAAATGTCAAAGATGAAGCAATTGTTTCATGGCATTTTATGACTACAAAGTACCTGTTTGTTGTGGGTAGTGATCCTTTGAGTTGCATCTCCAGAGAGGGGTCAGCAAAGTCCAACTCAAATATCTCTATGGCAGCAGTTGTGTTAAAAGAAGCATCAAGCTGTTGTGCTGAAGTTCCTAAGGCCAGGTAGATGGGACAGTGTCCAGCAGGACTCCACGCCTGGTGGGCAGTCCTCTGAATTTCCTTCAGCCTCATCTTTCTCTACAAGTGTTCAGGTGTTCTAATTGTCTTGAATTCTGAAATACAATTTTAAAATTTGCAAATACACTGTTTTTAATCATCCGTGCCTATGATTTATACTTTTTGATTTTATTTAAACCTTTTTTCTTTAAACAGACTGCATCCGACTATTATCTACAATTAGAAATACGTAACATACTTCATTTACATTAGCATGAACGCGTGTAAAAAAAGTGTTATGCTAAGAATACAACTTCATTACATATTAATTAAATAAACATAATTTCCATTACTATCAATGTTAACTTTCAGGTTGTCAAGCCACTTCTTGAATGAATTTATTTACTATAAATCTGACAAGTAGCTAACTAGTTAGCATTTCTCAAGTTAGCGTTAGCCTTCCTTGTTGCATTACATTCTCCAGGGAAAATTTATTGACAGCCATTAGATGACTCTTCGTGTTTTAGGGATAAAATATAACTACTTAACGCATGCTACAACTACCCCAAAACAAGTTAGGTGGTCAACATCTGGGATCTTTTTCCTAGAGAATATCCGGAGCCTTTTGCTACTGAGCTAACCTACACAACCACCCCCACTGCTACTTTTCAGCATAACAAAAATATTGTTAAATACATATTTAAATCCACTTATGAAAGAACTTGTGCTTCTAAAATCAACTTACGTAAATTATGTGTCTCAACTTGACCGTACGCATTTACAAGCTCCAGAGGTACTTATCAGTCGAGCTAGCAGCTCAGACCAAAGTGCTTGTGCCGTGTTGTCACAGAGCTACGGAAGCTGACAGGGACATTTTTCATCAGGCAGTGGCCTACAGTAACCCCAACATCACCTAACCAACGGTATCCTAACACATACATATCCTGCACACATCATAATTGCTATATTTTACTTATGAATACAGAATTTAGTTTGATTGTCTGAAAATGAAAATTAAACCATCTTAAACTTAGTTTTTATTGTAAGAAATAATATTTTCAGGCACCAACTGAGGGAACAGTAAGGACTCCACAAAAAAAACAACAAACACACAAATGAACATTTCAATATTTACCAGAAGTCTTTATTCATGCCAGAAATATTTACATAAGTAGAAGTGTATCTTAGGAATTAGATTTCATAATTTTTCACTTCCTCTGGTTGTTTTTCAGGATCTCCCCCTCTCTCCATGTACAGGTTGTTGTAGGGTAGTTGCTTTGGAGCCTAAGAAAAAGTTTAATAAAAACATGTATGATATTTAAGAAAAAAAACAAAGTATTATCTGTAATGATGGTACAACACAAAAATATGGTATTTTAATGCACTCTATTGTATGGCCTGTTTTATGTTTTTCTGCTTTTTTGTATGACTTCATTTGTAACACAAGATTTAAACTAAAGTTCCAAATAATGCATACAACAATCATGCTTGATGCAGCTTTTTGTAACCCCTAAAATCATTTTGGAATCATGACTTAAAAATAATACCCATCCAACTTCTTTTATATAAAAGTTATAGAGTTACTATTTTAAACGATACTTACAACAGGTTGGTAACATGGGAATTTCTCCCCAATGTAGAACATAAACAACATGAACCCAATGAAACCAAACAGTTGTTTGCACATCGTAGACCACGCCACAGGGCTGGGAGACGTATCCACGCGGTTTCTGATATACATGTCAAAATCCCAGTGCATCTAAAACACAAAAACCAAATGAAACAATGTGATTTTGTAGTCATTAGCGATATCAAACTGTTATAAATACTTTAGTATAAGTGTGACTGCACAAAAATCTTGCTTTAAGTGATGAAAACTATAAACGTGTAACCAAGGTAAATTAAACAACATCCAAAATTCAAAAGGCAATGCTGTATGAACTTCAGGTTTAAAATTATTATCTAGATCCCTATTAGATTATAAGAAAGACCCAAGGAAGTGAATGCATTATTTTCTCCATATAATACTCAGATAAGAAACTAAATAATGCTAAGTATATTAAGTACTTGCTGCATCTTGTATTA
>JAVKLF010000047.1:10865079-10875242 GCA_034783495.1 Millerichthys robustus
TGTGTACATTTTCAACATGTATAGGCGTAGGAGAAGGTTTATTTTATTTTTAAGGTTTACAAATCCAGTATTACACATGCACAAATCTTTTTACGCACACAAATCTTTTTACGCACGCACAAATCTTTTTACGCACTCACAAATCCTGTTACGCACGCACAAATCATTTTACACACACACACAAATCTTTTTGAGACTATTTTCACTCCATACATATTTAGCTCAGATTTGTTGTGGTAGTAGTTGAGAGTCATTCTTAATACGCACTTTGAGCAAATTATTACATGAACTATTAGACAAATTTTAAGGAAACTCAAAGTAATCATTAGACAAACATTTATAACTGATTAACTTTGGGAGTCATCTCAATGTAAGGTGGCCACCAAGTGTCATCAAACAGCCAACACAGAAATGACAACTTTCAATTTTAGAGATACTGAGCAAATATTTGGTGTGGTAGTCATCTTCAAAACATTGTATGAGTGCCATCTTATCTCACTAACTCTTACAATATAACATGAGAGTCTGATTATCTTAAAAAACTTAACCAAAATGATATAAATGTTGACCCTTCTCAGCACAAGATGATTTGTGTTTAAATCTACCTCATAATATGAAATAAGTTATATGAGTGAAAATGCTAAGATCAGTCGGTTCTAATTATGTTGTAATATCATTGAAATCCCCAAGCATTAGTTGATCCAACACAATTTCTTAGCCTTTTATGTTAATTCTCCTATATTTTATGACTGTTTTTCCACAGTGTTATCTTTTGTTTTATGGCACCTACCTGAGTGAGCCCAAAGTCAAGCTCAATATGATGAGGTATTAGCCTCCACCGCCGTTTCACTCAGACATGTCAAGGTCGGGTCACCGCGGGATTGTTTCGAGCCCCTCCACCCCACCGGCTGCAGCCGCGCATCTTCTCTCTGTAGGGGACGCACATTATTTGTGTTCACCTCATCACTGCTCAGATGGGCTGTGCACAGATAATAACACCCCCTTTAACCTTCTAAATGATTACAATTGTAAGAAAACAACTGCCTTTGCTGTCACTTTCACTCATTTGATTGGAGGCTTGATTTTCATTTCAGTCACATGTGAGGGGGATTGTTTTAGTGTTTCTACCAGAGCGTATAGGCAGAGTCTGTGTTAAAAGGGGGTTCTCCCTGCTGTAAGACTCCGGTGATGAACCTACCTACCTGCTTGATGAACTTGCACTTTAGAGCAATGAGACCTCCAGTTGTTTTGTCACTGTGTTTACTGTGCAGCTGCCTGAAGAGGGAAGGGTGAGGGGATCCATTTGTCCCAAGGTGAGCCACACTTTCCAATACCCTGATGTTAAATAAACACACCAGGACCCCTGGCCACCTCAGTTCAGCTACTGGAATGCCACTGATGTGTCCGGATGATGAAGGGCTTTTGTTATCTATCGCCTCTGCTGTCTGCTGAGAGGCCAAGGAGGTGGTTGGTCACTGTGGTCTTTTATATATAGACTCGCCCACTCGCGTTACTTCTTGCAGCTAAATAAAAATAGAAAGTAGATTTTCAGGCACTTTAAAAAAAAGCTGATTGAAGAGGGAAAGAAGGAGAAAGGGAGGAAAAAATTAGAGCGCAGCTCAGTGTGTGTTTCATCACCTGCAAAGCCAATGAGGGAGATCGTCTCCGCGTCAACAACTGTAAAGCGTATCCCAGCTTCTGCTGCTCCTGCCATCGCTGCTGCACGCTACACTAACCAAGAATGTGTATTTCTGCAGATGATTAAATCAATACCATTTTGACAAGACTTGTTGGAACATGCCTCTTTATTTTACGCAATTCCTTCCCTTTCGTCAGGGAGCATTTATCAACCTGCCGGGGTGCTGTCACCTAATGGAGATTGTTCTTTAGTCTGCACTTGATAGAAGGGAACGATTATGATGCATGTCGATGGTTTACAGATATTGACGCAAGAACAAAGAGCAGACCCTTGCGGCTGATAGCATTTTCTCTTGTTTGCTAGCAAAGCACCCTGATCATGTTTTAAATGTGTTGCTCTTCCTTTGCACACTTCCCAGATCATTTTCTTTGTTCTGTCGATCAATTAAGGTCTGGAGGGTCCATATTCCTCTAGTTACTGAAGTGAGTCCAGTGAGCTATTGTATTTACTTTAGAACACAAGTTAGGCTATATATTCCCAAGTATCATTTGGACAATCACTATAAAACATATACTTTCTGTTTGGCACTCATGGAGTTAATGATGAAACTAGCCCAGGGTGCAACGACGGGCTCTGAAGATAATAAGCTTGACGGAGACAGGAAAGGGAAAAGGTGGCATGCATATAGGAAACGGGATGAGTGCAGGAAAACAAATGCTGTCCTCTATCTTTAAATTCTTCCTCCACGTTATCTGATTGGAATAGTTTGACTGCTGTGACTCAACATCCAATCCTGTTTGTACGTTATTTTTTATTTTCAAGAAAGTTTATCAAACTTAGGCTTTGATTTTTTTTTTTTTCCATCCTGATTTCCCTCTTGTGGCTTCCTCTCTTGAACATGCTCCCCACATAATTTATGACTGCCTCTGGTCCTGATGACAGATTATTAAAAGTCGAATTAGTTTTTTGCGCAGGATTTCTCCACTGGGAATTTGGAAGGCAGCGCTCTCTCTGCGTAAGGTCTCTTACGAGGTCTCCATTACTAATGGAAGTTTTTCTCTCTGATGGGGGGCCAAGGAGTCTAATGATTTGAATTTACTGTGGCAGCTGTCACGTGGTCTTGAAGGCATCAGTCGAACAGACAAGAGGTTAACTTCCTCCCTGTGGAGAGGTTTATTGGATTGTTTAGCAGCAGAAGGATAATGTTTTTGTCATAGACTGCTGCGGCAAAACAGCAGAGCGACTGAGAGAAGGGGGGTAAAAGAAATGAAGGGAGGTAGGACAACGAAAAGAATGGCCCAGGAATAGACAGAGGAGCAAAGCAGAGAAGAAAATGGCATGATCTAAAAGAGAATAAAGGTGGAGAGATGCTATAAAGCACAATGATAGTGTGCCACTCCTTTTTGGTTCTTACATGTGCACAAAAGAACTGCTTTCCCGTTCATCGGTGTGCAGAAAACACAAACACACACACAACATATAGTCTCCCTCACACAGACAAAAAGAGAGATGTTAGTTTCTTTCACCTGATGGCCGTTTGGAGCTTGTACTCCCAGCATGCCTCGGCAGTATGAGTACCAGAGGGGAGTCACAGCGCAGCTGAGAGCCTCGGCTTAATCTTATGCATCATTAAGCACTCAGCGGCAAGCCAGCGCTGTTCATATACATCATCCACGCTTAATAAACATAATGATGACATAAGATGTAATTCTAGATGAATTTTCATTTTATAGGGAAATGGAGAATTCCTGTAGAAACGAAAGAAAAAAAACTTAAATTATCTGGGAAGTACAAAATAAATTATGTTTTTTTTCCCTCCCACTTAGATAAATGTAGGTGTTTGGTACATCTGAATAGAGGATAGTATGTTAGGCTGCATGTGGTGTTGATGGTGGTGATGAGGCTTTTTGGTTATGGCTGTGGGGAGTGTGGTTGGGTGAGAGGTGGGTTTAGTAAAAAAAAAAATATGGGGGGTGGCTATTGTGAAGTGTTTGCAATTTTTAACTCCTAATCGCAAGGCATGATAGACAGGCTGAGACACCGCAGAGAGGAGCTCATCCATCATGAGAAAAGGAAACCAGAGGCAGAGAGGGAAGGGGGGAGAAGTAAAATTTCAGATGGAGTTACCTTATAAGGGTGAGGGGTGGGGGTAGCAGGAAAATAGATAAAAAGGAAGAATGTGGGAGTGAAAGGGCATCACAGGCCTGAGATTGGCTCACGTCTCCCTGCTGGGACTCCAGGGAAGCTTGGACTGGAAATGTCTTCCGCTTTCAGGCACTGTACCAGACACTGAATTCTCCTGAGGGGTACACTCATTGCACTTGTGTTCAGCACACAGCAGACTCATATTAGTGGTAACCTGGCAATGCTGAAGTGAATACAAGTGGGATATGGTCAACCAAGGAAATAGAAGCGGGATAAAAATGGAACTCTCTCCAGATTTTGACACTTACCATGTTTTTGTTGTGTCTGAACAGCAAGAAACTGGCTACATTTGAAATCAATGCGTACAAGATTTACACAACTTTCTTTGCAAAATTAGACCTGTCTTTTTAGACTCATTATAAGTGAAAGTTTTTGCAAACTTTTTACTCTTAAGAGCAACCTCAGAATATGTGCACTGCACGTCAAACGTGATTATGTCTCATCATATCTAAGAATTAATTAGTCTCAGTGTGTTGGCGTCCTAGTAGCCTGCCTTTTTTAGGCGTATTATTTCAGAGTTTCAGACCTCAGCAAGTTTGGAGTCAGTGGACCATGTAAGCCAGTGTGCCAGTGCCAAGTCTCTCAGTGAAGGGATGATTACTGCCCCTCTGTCCTTATAATCATTCTCCTTTGCTATCTGGTTTGCTTTTTTTTTGTTTGCCTTAACAAGCATTACCTTAAATTAGCATTAGTGTTTAAAAAAAAAACTGTTTTGTAGGAGGACTGTTGTAATATCATTCTATTGAAGGAGTTAGTTACCAATAATTACATTCATTGTCTTATGAACAAACATTGTTGTATGTACAGAATGGTGACAGTATGAGGGATCACAGGCTTGTAACTACCATGAAAAGTAATGAATGGACTGTCCACATTGTAAACCAAAGGAGCCATGGAACTAATTAGACTGAGCTGCATTGTGCTTAAATGTGAATGGATTGAGCTGCATGAAACATATGAACAGCTGAGCGAATGATGAGATTTTTCTCCTGATAGGTTAATCAATAACCAGACAAGCTTAAATCAGGAGCCCCTGACCAATCAGAGTTAAAGAGTGCTTTATATCCTAAAATTCAGTGTTACATTTGTACAGTAAATCTTTATTTGTGCTTGTGTGATGTAAGTGCATGAGTTTGCTGAATCACTGTAAGAACTCTCTAATTATCCAAGACTCTTGTGTCCAGCTCCCAAACTCTACAGCTTGGCACCCACCACATGTTTGCTGCTGCGCCCTCTGGCTTTATGGTCCATGAAGATCGCTTCTGTTGGCCGTGCCTCAGACCTGCAGCTTTCATCTCAAGAATGGCTACAAAGATAATTGATGTGTTCAGCTAAAACACCACCAGTACCATTTGCATTGAGCTGCATTTTCTGCATTTATTCAGTCATTAAAGAAATGCTTTGACCTTGTAAACAGCTGGGGAATAAAGTAAGTGATAGCAGCACGCAGACTTAGAGCGTGTTTGTTTTGCCTGCTGTGCTTCCTCGTGCATTTTGTGCAGCACTTATTTAGTCAAAAGAGAGCTATTGCGTTGCAGGGAGAGCAGAGCTGTGAAGCCTACTGGATTCCTGCAAGGCTGTTTATGTCTTGGCTCTGTAGGCACTGCACATCTAAGAATTGCTGCATGCCAAAATGCAAATAACCCATCTCAGTAAAACTTAACATTGACTCTTATGATACAGTTTGACCTGCTGAGGTAAAGGACAATTTTAATGTAAAATAAAGTCACTCCACCACCGTTTGGATCTATTTAGCGTCAGTTATCTCTGATTTCCTTGGAGAAACAGAAAGAAGAGGAGAAAACAACAAAGAATCTAAGATGAAAGCTCTGCGTCTGTGTTTGAATGAGTTTGTCTGTCACTGTGTCCTGCCCTGCATGCTTACTTTTGTTGATTCATACACGTCTTTTCCAGTCACTAGCCAATGGCATTCGGGTGGATGTAAACACTGATTAGAGGAAGGAAATGAGGCCCTCACTTTGTCCTCTGTGTCATGGAGCACTTCAGTGGCCATCTCTGTTTGTCTACTTCTTTCCACCTGAGCACATTTCAGAGGACATCGTTAGCTATGCTTTATAGCCATTATTTAGATAGCAGTACAATGGGATGATACTTTTTCTCTGACTGACACCTTCAGGCATTTCCTCAGAAACTTCAAGTCCCTGCTATGGATAGAATGGAGGAAAATGAGGACATGTGTTTCTAGAAAATTTTCAACAGGGTTGTTGTAAATTTGCGGTCAGTTTAGTGTAAAACTTTTTACTGTTGTTCTTACTGTATAACACACAAACAACAAAGAAATGCTGCATATTATGCCCTATTTTACTTGTTGCTGGCTGTATGGGGACTATTTATCATACTGTTTACCTGTAATGTTACAATACATGCAAATCATGAAATCGGATACTTCGATTAAATTATGACAAACCATTCAATTTAGACAACAAATCAGCTTCAACTATTCAGAGGTCCTTTATCAGAAAAAAAGCAGCTCAGAAAGAGTGCAGCACAGAAAACATTTTTCTTTCTTTGCCAGGAAAAATGAACTGTCAACATTTAATGATAGATATTTGCATTGTGATACAAATCGTGTCCTTGGCCCTAAACATAAGATATAGATCCATTTATAATGAATTCAGATAAAGTGTCCTTTTTGCATTCTCGCTCTAATGGCTTTGCAGAGCCAGTCAGTGACCCTGATGCAATCGACAAAAACCTGTGCTGGTGGATGATCAAGACAGACATCAATCATTCCTCTCACACCTTCTTAGACGTTGCAGACACTTAGGAACAGATGCATTTTTTTTTTCTTCACCTAAATGTATGTGTAACTTCTCCAAGCCAGCTGACTTTTTTCATGGTATTGTGAGAATGTGTTGAAGAAAAGGGAGCAAAAACACATTAGATTTTTTTTCCATCATTAAGCTGTGTCTGGGAGATGATGTGCTAGCCGTATGTGGTCCAGGGGAAGTATTTATAGCCCTGCTGGAATCTTGCTGTGCTGCGTTGATAGCAGAGATAATGGGAGAGAATGGGACGCAGCGAACTGTTCTAATGACACCAACAAGACAAGAGAACAGCGAGGATAAATAAATGTTAGCCATTTTCTCTTGCAGATCATTTGCATTTTTTCTTGTTAAGGTCACTTATAGACTCAGACAATAACAACGAGGGGGGAAGAAAAATCTCTTGCCAAATATAAAATCAGAAATAACAAAAACAAATCTACTTACCATGCACGTAATTGATTTTACTTCCTAATAGTGTGACATTCAGTTAAAGATAGTGTCGCTTTTTAATTTTTAGCTGCTTTAATTCCCCTGTAGCTGCTTGAGTGAGTTTCCTTGTGAAATAGGGGGAATACAAACAAGAATTCACTTCATTACACAGGAACAAACTGTACAGAAATTGCACTTACTTATGGAAATGACTGTTAAACATGCACAGCATTATGTGCTCTGCCTGTGCTGAGAATGCTGGAAACATTAAAGCATGAGACAGCGAGCCAGTAAAAAGGACCAATTATCAGAGACAGAGTTTGAGGAGCACTTGCCCTGAGAATGATCGAAAAAGACAACTAATTAAAGAACTAGATTGACCTTAAAATGGTTCTAATTCAATTAGTCACCATTTCTCACGGCTGAAACACACTTTTAATGATAAACTGACTTTCTGTCTGTTGAGGTGCTCGCAAGACCACCCACCTAAAATGACAGATCTAGCTGAGTGACCAGGAAAATGACACAAAAGTTTCATTTCATACATCCAATGGAAAACGGCAGAGTAGCTGCAGTATCTTGGTGAAAGAGAGGGTCATTAGAGTAACCTCTGGGCCCCGTTTTGCTGCCTGAAGGTAATGAGAGACAAACAGTGTGGTCAGCACTTGGCATAAGTGCTGGAGTTTATGGGCAATGTGTTGTGTCCCAGGTTAACACTGATGCCACCATTTAGAGCTCTGTGTTTTAGCACCCTCCCGCTAATTGAGATGACAAAGGCCATAACAATGACATTGTTGGGCCAACGGCCCTCTCTAGATCTGCGTCTGGCTCCAGTCAAGGACGTCCAGTGGCCTATAAGTGCAACCTTGGAATTTAAAGATGGTGTCTGAGACCATATGTGTGTCTCGGAGTCAGTTAGCACTGCTCAGGCAGGTCAGTGCTCATTCTCAAACCCTTTTAAGTGCCAGAACTGTGGCAGTTGTTGTGTTTGTTTTCCCTAAAGTCACGTAAAGCACATCCTTCACTCACAACAGCAGCACATAATTGGCCCTGGAAAAGAGACTGGAATGAATATTGCGTTGTTATTGCACAAAATCCAGTTGGATCACCTTATTTGTCAATTATGCTTTTCACTACACACTGCAACATCCTCATAAACAGGCTATATAAAACAAATGCAATTGACACCCAATAAAACATATATAATGTGTTAACAAGAGGTATAAACAAAGCCAGCTGTTAAATTATCTTTGACTGTCCTAAAACTGTTTGTTATCAATTAAGGCTCAGTCTCACAACTTCACAATAAAAACACTACTGCTACCGTTCTAATAATAGTAATGCATATGGCAAGTGTTTTGATTAACATAATGGAAAAATAGCCCACGTAATTTATCTTGGAAGTCCGATAGAGAGAGAGCCAGATTGGAGCCTGAGGACTCAATCCACCTCAACATATGCTGCTATTGTAAGTCTCTGAATGTGGAGTATCTCGAGTCTTGTTCCCATGATGTTTATTGAAAAACATTTGCCTTTATGAGCTGCATGCGTAATGAAGTCCTATCAATGCTGCAGCTCAGCAGATGAGGCTATAATTTTAAATATAAGTATCTCAACCACATGTGAACTTGAACTTTCTTTCTTCCAATTAATACCTCAGCTGAAGGTTATTTGCATCACTTTCTCAGAAAATTGGTTAGTAAACTGCCCGTTGATTTAATATTTAATATGTGTATTTTATTATTTCTAAAACTCCAGCTTGATGTGAGCTATGGCTGTTCAAGAACCTGTGGTTTTCATCTTTTTCTGTAAAACAACAATATAATAAACTTCAAATATTTATCGAGATAAGGACTGTTGTTGCTAGTTAACACTAGTCTATTGGTTTTGTCTGCATTGTTGACCAATGAGACAAAGATGTTAAGATGTTTTCCACTGACTTTCTGGCTGCAAGGAAAAATCTATTTTGGAGCATCCTGAGTCTGCAGGGCCTTTATTGATATATCAGATGGGACATTGGAGGAGAAATTGGCCTCATTTGTTTCTCATGTCACCTTAATGGCAGATCTCTTTCAAGGGGCGAAGAATTGACAGGCCCTGGGTCTCAGTGAGCAAAGAGCCAAAGCTAGTTTATTGGTTTCCTCCTGCAAACAGTCTGCCTAATGTGGCTGGCTGGATCAGCTTCCAAAGTTTAAAAGATCCCCAAGAAAATATTAATCAAGTCTTCTGACTGATTGTCTTAGCATGATAAATTATCTGGAAGTGGACAGTGTTACAACACCCTTAGGGACATTTATCGCAGACATACTTCAGGATGAGCTTGGATTTGAGGAGAGAAATGACTGCTGACAGAGGAAAAGAGTCAATTAGGCATTTTTCAACAAGGTTGCAGCGTTTAAGGAACAAAATCAAGCGGATCATGTTCTGTTTCAGATAGCAGTGAACACCCTGATGTTTAGACAGAGTCAGGAAAAGGTACATACTGTATGTCTCAGTTGGTTATCCTTGAACAACTGTTGCTGTCAATACTTTTGCCAATTATTTTTCTCTTCATCTTTGTTAGCATCTTGTTTCACAGCCTGATTGAAGTTTCTGTGTGTCACTTGGAAGTAAACAGGTGTCACACCGGCACAGGCACCTCACAGATGGCAGCATAATTAGCATTGATTCTGGCAGTCTCTCACAAACCAGGGTCTGGATGGCCGTGACGACCAACTAACCTCCCCACCTCTTGATGGGCTTCCTCGGGACAAATCGAAGCTCATTTTTAGTCCTAGAAAGGTCCACCCAATAGGACGCCTTAGTAGCACACTCTTAACAAATCTTGTCATTCAGCACCAATGAGAAATGGCAGTCTAAACATATTTTAAGTTTAAAAACAAAAGAAATATTGAGTATTTATTGTGCTTAAAATTATTATACTAAAGTACTACAGAACATGAGAAGCCTTACGTCAAGAAGACAGATAAAAAAGGAAAAGGATTGAAAAAAGGCTGATTTTGATAAAGCATATTTTCTAATATTGTCATCTATCTATCTATCTATCTATCTATCTATCTATCTATCTATCTATCTATCTATCTATCTATCTATCTATCTAT
>JAVKLF010000047.1:10914441-10926146 GCA_034783495.1 Millerichthys robustus
ATGCCTCACAAGTAGCAGAGTGAACACCCCCCCTCAGAGTTAAAAGATATTTCTCCTAATTAAAATTGATATTAACTTTTCATAACTTAATGTCCTCACATGAAGCCTTCCACCAACAAAGAGCTGCTGCCCACCTGAGAGCGATCGTTGCCTCTTTGTTGTCACACTTGGATGGGATACATCATCCCTAATATTAGAAGGAAACGTACCTGTAGCAGGTTAATGACCTCACACTTTCCACACCATTTCATTTAGCAGAGCGTGGTCAGGAAAAGCTAAACGTTTCCCTCCCCGTTCCCTGAATTATGAATTAGCCGAAAGGTTAGGCGATTAAAGATTCAACACTGTGGTTTGACCAATAGTTGGTCTCCGTGGCTGCTATCCATTTCAGAAGGCATAAATATTGGAAGAGCGGAACAAATAATCCAGAAATTACCAATCAAAGCAACTCTCGGAGAAAAATGATCATGTGTGAAAATAAATCAACAGCAGAGTCCTCATTTTTGAGCATTAATAATCAATAACACATTAAAAAAGGATCACGTGGGTGAAATTATTTGTCATAAAACTGATAAAATACTGTCACGGTTGTCATTTAAAATGGAGTTTGATTTGGATATATATGATTTCCTTAAACACAACGCTGAGTTTCGACAAAAAACAAGTGTTTAAATATGATCTTTATCAATCCACGAGCTGCTAAACTAAACTCGTCAAACGTCCCCAACCTTCTCCGTCCTGTAACGGGTACTGACAGGTCACATGACACTAACTGAGACGTCTGAATGAGTTGAACAAATGCTAAATCATCACGAAGCAGTCTGGGAGCTCAGTCATGTGAAAGTGAAGTGTTTGAGTTTCCCCACGGCTCGGTGGCAGCTGTTCTACATGTGTGCGGCAACAACATTCATGTTTCACCGTATTGATTCCAATTAATTGAGCCAGCATTGGAGTAAATGTTTGACTTTGAAGAACTGAAACATTAACTGGAATCTCACAAAACATTCCACGAAAGAAACAAACCTGTACCTTGATGTGGGATGGCAGTTATTTTTTCCTAAAGCTGGATTTACTTTTGGCCAGTAGAGTCTTTCTTGTGTTTGTTATGAGCTGGAATCATCAGATTACAGGTTGATGTTTTCCTCTAAATTCAATTTTTAAATTGGAGAGTTTGGGGAGTTTAATTATGCTCTGCTGGTTCAGGCCAAGGCCACCAGGGAGAGCTGTGCTTGTTTCTCAGAGTCACTGAAACGAGCCCCTCCAGTACCATCAATCTCACAGTGAGAATAAAACAGAAGTGTTCTTTTTGTAGTAAGGCTGCTCTACATTATCCTAAAATTCAGAAAATCTGATCAGAAGTGGTAATTAGATGTTGCTAAATCTTCTTGCAATCACCACAGCTCTAAACCAACATGTGAGGCATTTGTTTTTGACCTGTCAAAGGAATTATCTATGAAACCTTTGCAGGCGGTGAGGCTGTTGGGGTCTGTTGCTTCTGCTGGCCATTAACTAAGGATTAGTGCTGGTGGGGCTCCCATCACTTTGAAAAGGTAATTCCTCACACTTCCTTCCATAGGAAATCAAGAAGCAATCATAAAAAAGGACAATGCAGATGGTCCAGACAGACACACAGTAAAGCCTATGTTCACTTTTATTCGCAATTAAGAGAAGCTGCAGGGGGAAAAAAATAAAAAAACGGAAAGTCAGGCAATTCATGTGTTGACACCTATAAAACTAAAATGTTTCTTAGTTTTCAAGCCTATAGAATTACTCAAGCACAGCACAAATGCTTTAATTTATCATTTAATTTATCATATGTTAAAATCTGCACGAGGGTTGTCGTGGTTTGTGTGTTTTGGTGCAATTATTTCTGTGGTTCTTCATGTTTATTGGTTATTTAATACTGTGTATTTGTGTTTTTTCTGTACATATTAGTTCCTTTGCTCCTGTCTCTGCTTTAGACTAGATTAGTTTCTCTGTGCCATTTCTTATTTTCACCCCAGCCTGCATCCCAGTAGCTTTCCCCTCAATCAGTCGCTCTCACCTGTTAATAATTATAATCAACCGTCCTCAGGTGTTGCCCACCTTCTCTCTTTGAACAGAGGGGCAATCGAACCCAACACCAGCTCTCTCATTGGAGGACAACTCCGCTAACCCCTCATCCACAGCTCATCAAAATTGCGTTCTGAGAAATTTAAGAATATTTTTTTCCTTCCCAAGGCAAATATAAAAATTGGATCTGCAAAAGGAATTAGAGTTTCTTAAAAGTGCTTCACAAAAATCCAAGTGGAAACACAAATTGCGCACAAAGGCCACACAAAACTGCAGCTTTCTTTTTGGTTTGCTTTGGTGGTCTCTCTGGTAAACTGTTAGCATGTCGTCCAAGCCAAGCGTTCAGAGTTGTATATAGCACTGAGGGTTTGTTCCCTCACAGAGGTGCTCCTGTATTTTTGGGCCCAAATCACTGTGTCAGTAAAACCATGGGCAGCTGAAATTGAAGGTTGGAGACGGATTTTATTTAAAGTTTGCACATAAACTGAGAGTTTTGAGGCATTTGTGTGAGGGCCGAGGTTGTGCTTTGTTGCCTAGTGGGTGTTTATGTTGTTTACTTTGAGTCACAACACAAACATATGAATTATCTTCGTTATGAGGCACAGCTGCCCTCACAGCTGTCTCAGAATAAAATTTGCTTCTCAGTCTACCTTTTATATGTTATTTTTAATATAATTAAGCCATTACAAAAATTAAGTCAAACAGTTTGTAAAAATGTGAACGTAATCATTAGGCCAAGAGTCCTTGTAATTTGTTTTTGGTTTCTGAACACATAAATAGGAGATACTTTAAAAACTGTAAATTAGATGTAACCAAAACAACCTGATATGTAATGAGTAGTTAGGTTTTAAACTGAAAATCATTTTTAGACAAAGACAAAAGTAAAGGATGCTAAGGGATAGCCAACTGGGTTTTGTTTCCTTCAGCTCATTAAAATAAGCCACAAATCTCAAAGCCATGAGCTCTATGGTTAAACAGTGTATCACTAAAACTCAGGTCTTTCTGTTGACACCAATGGATGCTCATCTGTTGTCAGGCTTCAATGAAGGGTCCTGGCCTTCCCACCTGTTCTGTACATTCAAGTGCCTCACAGATGTTTCTGTAGCTCGAGGGGACGTCACTCGGAGGCCCCGACATGTGTTGTTTGCAACACTTGTGCAGTCTGACCTACTTTATTATTACCAATATATATTTTTAGGCTACCTTCTGCAGTAGGTTCCACAACAAACAAATGATTTGGCAATTGTTTTATGCCAGGTGCCCCTCCTGACACAACCTGAACTTGTTAGATATGTTCATCTTGTGTCAAACCGTTTTATTAGTTCTGTTGTTGTAAACCAGTTTGACACAATTGACCAAATGCTAAATTTGTTCTTAAGATGCCAGCAGTGTTGGCACATTTTGTGTGTTCCCTGTTCAGAGTTGGCCTCAATTTCTTTGCTAAGAATCTTGCAATGACAGAAGGTAAATGTTAGCTGACTTGATGTTTTTTTATAACCTTTTTTTTTTTCTCAGCAGGGAGATTTTCTTGCACTTTATCTGCACCCACCAACCATCTAAGACCACTGCCTTGTGTGCTGGAAAGAAAGCAGCTTTGTGTAAAGACATAGCAGAAACAAAGGAAGGAAAATGTTCCGTTCCTGCTGCTGCGATCAAAGTGAGCGGCTTCGAAAGGAAGGACTAAGTTGTTTCCTCTTGCATGGACTTTGACAGTTTCTCACACTTTAGTGGAGACGAACATAGCACAAGACAAAGAAATAAACAATGACAGCCTTTTTCTCAGCTTCTATTTATATTGGAAGGAAGGAGTTTCATTGGACTTCCTGGAAATATGTCCCCAGACAGCATTTAGTTTGATATTTACATGATTATCACGCACCGACATAAGGAAAACGTGGACAATATTGTTTTTGCCCATGTCTGAAAGTAATCACGGGATTTACATCTACAGCTGATGTTACTGAGTTTGCATTTATTTTTAGTCCCTTCATCTGCCTTCCCTAAAATTAAATTAAAGCACTTGATATGTTCTTCCAACAACCAATCTGGTATACACCACAAACATTTTTCACTCTGCCTTCATTGAATCTTCTTACAGGGGAGGTCATGCAGCGGTATCACATGGTTGGTGCTCACATGTCAGAGAGGAAAAGTCCCTGTCATTAAACCATTGAGGCTGGAGATGATTCTATAATTGGTAAATGTATCAGCGCCACATCTTCTGGGAAATGAAGGGATTTTGTACCGATGCAGAATGCTTCTCATTAGCCACTCCTCCTTCTGCTCCTTTTGGAGTCCCCCCAAATAAAATGCCTGTTTTATTGTGACAAGTGGTGGCAGCGCAGAAGGGCTCTTACTCTGGGTTTGGAGCGAAGCCAGCAGAGTGGGACAAATGGACTGACCCATTCAGTAGCTCCAATTTTTTTAAGAACTCTCATTTGCTTCTGACACAAAAGGAGGCATTGATGTAAGAAAAGACTGGAGCTTTGTGGGAAAGGAGTTTTTCACAAACTTCAAATCCAAATGCAAATGGTGCCACAGCTGTTCCATTTTATTTTAGGTTTGTTGTGTTTCAGACCTTTAAAACAGAATGCAGTGCTATTCATTATTTTTATAAAAACTTTCAAATGAAAGGTAATCAGTTTTTATAGTGCCGATTTCTGTAAAGCTGGGACGCACTGTAGTGTAAAATATAAGCAAAAACAGAATGCAATGATTTGCAAATCTAATAAAGCCAGATTTTATTAACAATAGAACATAATAAACACATCAAACGCTCAAAACTGAACCATATTTTGAAAAGATTAAATAAATTGGAATTTGATTGCAGGAACATTGTATAATTTGTAAGTTTACATTGTTCCATTGTGAATACAATATGGGTTTATAAGATTTTAAAATCATTTCATTCTGCTATTTTTCTAAACATTTTAGACAAAGTCCTATACAATTTTTTAAATACAGGTTTGTATATCAAGACTCAAGATTTATCAAGATTTTTATGTAATGCTTAAGCATAGCTGTCATTTTCTTACAAAAAACATAAAGGAATGCAAATAATGTAGAAAATATTAAATTATCCTCCATAATCTGACAATGGAAGCATTCCTTCCTGTTTTCTTTGGAGAGACTGCTGACACAACCTCAATTATTTACTTTGTCTCTACCTTTAAGCGCAGACTGGAACAAAAAGTCACAATATTTTAACAGAACCACAAAATGTTGAAGTCATTTTCAAGTTGCATACGTTTCCAAATTTAGATTTACTGCAAAGCTTTATGTTTTCTTTTGAGATTTGGTGTAATAGCCTTCAGCTTCGAACATAAACACTGAGATCACACAGTGATAATAGTGTTCCAGGGAAAACAAGTACAAAGAATAGAGAACCGAGCAGAGCAGTCCAATATTTTACTGTATTTGGGTTGAAAATTCCTAATGTTTATCACAAATAATATGGCCTTAATTGGGTTTAGGTTCATGGGTCAGTCAGCCATCAAAACACAAACACTAAACAGTCTAACTACACATTTTAACCTAATTTGTTTAGAATGGACACATTTTTTCCAAATGGTGTTTCTTAAATTACTTTTTTATATATAGACTTAGCATCCCAGAGGAGAAACACCAAATGACTAGTTTCAGTATTTTTAAGCTTCCACAGTCATTCACATATTTTGTGAATTCTAGTGTCATTTTCACATGGTGGTGTCTGGAATGGTCAGACATCTCCAGTAGCTATTGGCACAATTTAAAACACTAAAAAAATAGACTTGTTCCCTTTCCATGAAAGGGTTAGTCACTGAGGTCAACCACAACGATGATCCTAGAATAAAAAAAATACATGATGGCCTGCGTGTCACGTGGCTTAGAAATGTTCGATATTACCCAACAGTTTTGTAAAACCCTCAACAGCTTGAGTACAGTGTTGCTCAACAATGTTTTTCAAGTTCTTCAATGACCCAGGATGATGAATTAGCCCCTAACTTCTCTCAGCACAATGATGAAGCCGGCCTGTGGCAGACAAAACTGTCTTAGTCTTGTTTGTGACTTTCTGTTCCCACCACATCTTAGGCTCTGCCATTATTACATGCAGCAACTTGAGCTTTATGAATTACCTTCCTCAGTATGTGATCATTTGCAGTGTGTTTAGATTTATGTTTCCCCTGTCAGCCATCATTATCATTTACAGCAGCATAAGTTTTTATATGAATCCCTGAGACACATCAAAATTACCTCAATTTTGTGCCTGTTTATCACAGATCTCGCGGCGCTCAGCTTCTCAGCTCAGGCAGTTTAACATATTTCAAAAACGCCTCACGGTTGATGTGGCAGCACACACCATATAACAGAGCAGGAGGGTGGGGTTACCTAAATGCCCTCATTTTTAACTGCTGAGGAGAGGGGCTGAGAAGGCTTTAATTCGGTGGAAAGTGGTTCTTCTATATTTGCCCCCGACCATACAGTGACTCCACCCTCTACACATGCCACATGAAGTCACCCCTGCAAGAGAGTTTATGAAGACTGAAGCACTCTTCGTGAGGTTTGCTCCTTTGATTGCTGAAGACCTGGCACCACTTTGGTCAAAAATAGAACAACCAACCTAACCAGACAATGATCTGTTGGCAAGCTCTGCTGAGCTCCACCCCCTCAGCAGAGCGTCAGTGAAGAAATGCATAAACTGAAAAAAGAAAAGGTTTTGTGTGAAAAGAGTAGAAATACAGGATGAGATGAAACTGTTGCAGGTCTGTAAGCGGGTGGGTCAGGTGGACTAAAATGACTTAGACCACATATATGTAAAGTTGAGGTAATTACTAGGTTGGAGGACTTAAATAGATGGGTCCACAGTGGTAAACACACACTGGCAGTCAGGGCAGCTGCCTCTTCAGTAGCTACACTTCTAACTTCTATTCTTGGAATCAAATTCACTCACACTGCAGAGATCTCAGACATTTGGCTTTAAGGGTGTTTATTTGTCTGTGTCAATTTTCACAATTCAAAAACAATGTTTTTGAATGCAAATACTTCATATAAAAAGTTGGATGTCCGCTTTGTTATTTGTTGTAAAAGTAGATTTATTGTAGCAGACAAAATGCACAAGGAAAAACTCCAAACTGTTAAGTATTCTGTCGGGGCCAAAGCATCGGGGCCTCTTTTCATCACCAGTCAGAGGACCTGTGTCAACAAACAGAGACTTGTCGATAAATCTGACACAATCCTGCAAAACCAGCTGCAGTTGGAATGTTAGCTTACAGAACAAACACTTGTTTTAGCTGATGGATCCAAACAGCTCTCAGACTTATTTGTGAACCACTTTTTTGCCAAATCACGTATCAGTACATAAAACAAAAAATAAAAGGCATAAGCAAAAACTCTTGCAGCAGATGTCAAAGAACAGCACATTCAACCAGTTTCAAAACAAAAAAATTAAATACATATATTTTACATCACTACCTCATCATAAAAGACAATAGTTTGGGAAGACAGTGGTCTTTCCCATTTTGACCTTAAGGCTGTTATATGAAACAAGTTCCTGTTTTTAGTTTCTGTTGTTTAAAAACAAAACATAATGTTGCAACTGCACAAACAACAGCAGCATTTGCATTTCATAAAAAATAAAGTCCAGTGCAAAAAGTAAACATACAAATTGTTAAATTCTTCCTGTTTTTTATTTTAGTTTAACTGTTTCCAAATGCTCTTGCTTTGATAGCCTGAACTTTAATTTTAAAAAGCTAAATTTCTCACATTTTATATAAAAAAATGGGAAAAAATGACCATCATAAAATATAAAGCTCTATATAAGAATACAAATAATCCAAATAAATATAGTTGCCTTTTTCCTAAATTTCCAGCAAGTCTATAACAATTTAAACACTTTGTCCTCAATCAAACTTATGGATTTGTCTGTTAGCATCTCTTCACTGCTGACAAATTTGTAGCCAAACAGCTTCAGCGTGGGCCCACAAACTCTCTGTACAACCTGGGCTATCTTGAACGGTAGGCTAAACCTCCATTTCTCCACTTGTTCTGACGATTTTTTCTGTGTAGAGTACACACCGCTGGTCTCCTTAGAGGCCTGGGTGTTCCTCAAAATCCAGGATTTGACTTGAGGAGTGAAGGGGATCCCAGAAAACCTGTACATCTCTATTGCTTTTCTCATGGGAAAACGAGCGATGTCCTCGTAGCGCACCAACATGTAGCGCCCGCGCAGCCAAGGCGGCTGTTTGAGGCCCACCTCTGCAGACTGTCTAATGTTGTCACAATTCCCCTTCAGCTTCATCACTTCTGCAAAATCAAGAGACACGCTCCCACCCATGGCCCACTCCTTCCAATTTTTGTATTTGTCAGCAAAGGCCACCATGCGTGAGGCCAGCACAGCCCGAGGGTCCCGAACCAGCTGGATGAATCTGATGTCAAGTCGTGGATCCTTGGCTAACGGACGGAGATTCTCAAGCTGGCGCACCCTAACAGACTTGATGACCCTGTTCTCCTTGTTGAGGCAAGACTCGGACGCCATAGTCAGGTTGAGGGGCCCACAACGTCTTGTCCTGCAGTGATAGCGCTCAAAGACTCCCTTGATGAAAGGGCTGCAGGCAGACTCCTCACAGAGAGAGCTGCTGGATTCCCTGCGGAAAAGAGCCGTGGTGATGTGATTCACAGGAAGAGGTTCTATGAAACTTTCCAGCAGGGAGAAGTCACACAGCAAGAGCTGCCGGAGCACGTCACGGTATGCCTTGGCAGACGCTGTAGCGTTGGTCCCCCCGGTGTCCAGAGTCAGCATCTTCTCCACGTGCCACAGTGGCTCAAACAGGTAAAACATGTTCTCGCCCTGCTGGTTGAAAAACTCGCCTACAAACGAGGAGCCAGTCCGAGTGGTGGCCAGAAGGAGAACATGTTTCTTTCCCTTTTTCCTCACCTCTTGGTGCTCGCTGTAGATCTCCAAGCGCCGCTGCATCAGCACGGTATCCTTGCTGAGGGAAGGGAAAGAGGCATTGTGCTTCAGCAGAATGGGGGGAAAACCACTTGGTTGTAGAGGGTCTTGGGGGATGTGCTTTAATGTGATTTTTTCAGACACCCTGAAAATGTGAGAACCACTGTCATGTTATTTTTGTTGTTTACATTTACAACTGGTGCTAAAATTGACTTACCTTGAAATGATCTTGTTCTCTTTCTCAATTATGACAAGTGCCACGAAGAATGCGATGGGCATGGTGTATTTGATCCTCATTCTTGTCTGGATATTATGTCCCACACTGCTACTTAATAGGTTCTGCCAATCTTGAGAGTTACCTTCTTAAAAAGCCTTCCAGTTATTTGTGTTTCTTCTTGTAGGTGATATTTCAGCCTGTAAAACGAAATAACCAGCAACACATTATGCTCATTTAGGAATCGGCTTTACTTGCTGTTAAAACACTGGTATTTACTCACCATCAGGAGGAAGTTGATGCTATCACTTGATACATGAAACTGCACTATGATGCTGAGTCACATAAGCTGTTTATCATGTAGGACTTCCCTAATTTTCAGGGTGTGCAGTTTTTTAGTGGAGGCCTTTTGTTCTGCAAAACATAAGATGGAAGCATTTACCCAAGGACAACATTATTACATATACGACAGTGAGAATTGAAAATAACTGGTTTGTTACGGGGGGATCTAAGCTGAGAGGAAGTCCTTGTCATCTTTATGTGTACTTGTGCATTTTAAGATCATGCCCACCCACCATGCCAGACTGGAGGCTGCTGCACGCAAAGGCACACTGTATTTATGAGTTACTTGTTGTTTTTCTTTTGCCTGCTCCCTTCTGCGGGGATTGCCACAGCAAGTGGATCTGCATAAAAAATTTGGCAATTGTTTAATGCCAGTTGCCCTTCCTGGGCTCGAACTTGCAGCCTCGAGATTTAGAGGCCAATGAGCTACTGCAGCCACCTCTAAGAGTTAGTGTGATGTTTTTGTTCTTTTTAACTACGCAGAAAAAAAAAAACATGAGAGCATAGGGAAACGTCAGTGGCAGGTTGCAATCTAGAACAGTCTTTCTAATTAAAATGTTATCCCACAGCTGCAAAGCTGCTTGCCAAAAAAAACCCTAAATCACAAGTTGTCTGGCTAAAAGTGATACTCTCTACCTCCTGCAGACGTAGGCAGCAGAGCACACTGATGTCTAAACTACCATCTCCCACTCTGTCAGAACATGAAAAGATTCTCTCATTGACCTAACTCTGCTTCTGTGCCTTAAAGCATAAAGCGAGACTGACGCATGTCGGAGCGCTGAGAGGTGTAAGTGTGCTGTGCCTGAAACTGAAAGGAAACAGCCTCCTTGAGGAGCCAAAAATTGCAGTGATCTAAACTTGGGAGGGCACTTGATATTTACTTGGTATTTAAAAACATGACAGGAGGTGGGCAGTCAAATGAAGATAAGATTGGACCTAATTGCACATTCCCCAAAGATTAATTTTGGTTCGCCTTAAGGATAAAAGCAACTAGACTCAGATGCCTGACTAATCTTTAGCATAATCTTGCCTACCTTTGCTGTTAATAAACGGATCAACAACACAGCTAGAGTAAATGATACAGCCGCCTCCATCCAAAGGAAATTTGCAAAGCATCAGAAATTTGTTAGTGTTAATGAACAGAGTCTCATGCCTTTTTGTTTACAGCTTCCCAAAGAAACTTTATTTACCACTTCTCACCGATAAAAATTGTATTGCTGCGGGATTTTAGATCAGCTGGAGATAATTGTCTGTTTTGTTAGGACAGGTAAAAAGTGTATTGCAATAATCTAAATGAGAGGAAATAAAAGCACAAAAAGTCAGATTTGGACAGACGTACAGATGGATGATCATCTCCAGTTAGAAATTTCTTACAGGCACTGAAATAATTCTAACATTTTAAAGAACTGGGGGTCCTTGAATGAGCTGTACAGCTGCAAGTTGTCAGCATATGAGATATTATAGAATGTATTAGTAATCTGTCTGCACATGAAGCTCTGAAAAAACATTATTAAAAAAATTCTGGTGGTCCAGAGTGTCTTGAAGTTAACGCATGTATAGGTTTGGTTCAGGGGTGGGCAATCCTGGTCCTCGAGGACCACTATCCTGCATGTTTTAGAGTTTCTCTGCTCAAACACACCTGATCTGAATGAATGTGTGATTAACTGGCAGACAGCAGAAAGCCAGGAGGTGATTCAGTCACCGAATCAAATGTGTTGGAACAGGGAAACATGCAAAACATGCAGGACAGCGGCCCTCTGGGACCAGGATTGCCCACCCCTGATGGTTCGTGTATCCTGTTGCAATATAAGCCTGTGTGATCACAGGAACGGGTCCAAAATGAGTAGTCTAAACCAACCGTCCTCCCTGAGTAGGAACAGGAAGTTTGCTGATCCAGTGGAGCACTGTGAACGTGGAACAGCGTGTAATGAAAAGGTGAACAGCATGTGTACAGAGATGTGTTTTCATTGGAAGGAAAAGTCAGCTCTGCCTTGCACCACCCTGCTGCATGCCACAACCACTAAGATACACACAAGAGTGACTCTGAACCCTCTTTTTTTGGTGGGGGTGAGACGGCGGAACATAAACTGCTGGTTCATTCGTATGTCAAGCTGTTGAAAAGTTGAGTCCTAGGATATTACAACTCAAGCACAACTGGTCAGACTACAA
>JAVKLF010000047.1:10930510-10948021 GCA_034783495.1 Millerichthys robustus
TAGTTTATTTAGTCTAATTACTGTAAATTAGGAGGATTTCTGGGACTTTGTTGCCAGCTTGTGTACGTAGTTAAACGTTGCTAACACGTTAGCTCAGTTTGATCACCTAACTGTTCAGGCGTCACAAATGTTAATTTTAAACTGTTCATATTATTACAATATATTTTATTTGTTGCCTGTTTTTAACCTTACTGTAAGTAAATGTTTGATAAGGACAAACTGACTTGTGTTATGATATCTTGCACAGACTTTACATCACAACAGTCCTCTTCTTTTACTTACGGCATATTTTTCAGACGGATACAAACTAGACTAGAGAGAAACTGACCATGTTAGTGGCGAGGCTGACGTGTCTGAGGAGTCTCCCGCTCGTCGGGCTCCGTTCTGGGCTGTCACAAGGCTCCTCAGCCCTGAGAACACCCACCCTGAAGGCCAGTACACCGCTGCTTACACCCCAGCAGGTACTGTTATTGTAAGGCTTTATCTTTTGGTTGGAGTGTTTCTCTGTGTATTCTGGTTGAATAAAATATAAACTTTGTCTATAATAAGACTATGGTTGCAAGACACAATGAATAACAAATTGTAATAATTTGATCATTTTCCAATGTTTGCATTTTAAATTGAAATTTTCATCTTAAATGTTAGTAGCAATAGAACTAGTCTCTATGTAGGTGCTTTCATAATTAAACGATAAATTTTTCATTTTTAATGATTTCTTAAAAACGTTTACTGTTTTCATATATTTTAAGTGTTTCAGAGCATTATTTACATCAAACACTACCATGACAGTATGTACTGTTTGTATGTTTTATAGATTTTCAGTTCTCTTGTGAACTCTTACTCGCCAGCTTTACAGACATGAAGTCATTTAAGTCTGGAAGGAGTTTAGTGATTAGTTCATTGGGTGAAGACATTTTTAGACTAAGCTCTTAACCAGTGATGGTTTATTTTTGAAAACAAAGGCTCCTCACTAGCAGTTAACCAGACTAGTAGTTCAATTCCAGCTTGAAATCAGTATTTGACATTCTAATGTTTTTTTTTATTTATTAGGGTTATGCCTCCAAGGCCAGATTTGGATTCCGTCGTGTGAAGACAGCAAGGGAGCAGCTTAAAGAAGCAGCATTTGAACCAACACATACAGCCATTAAAAGTAAAAACTTTATAAATTATTCTTGCATATTGTGTCATTAAAACTGGTTCCATATTCTGCTCCATTACGTTGCTTAGGTTTGATCAAAACACAAAAAGGCCACAATCTTAAAAATGTAATGACCTCAACTGATCTTTGGTCTCAAGCCCTTTGCTATTGTAAACTTAAATAAACAATGAAATTCTTCATTAAGAAAAATAATTCATGAAAATTAAAGAATACGTGTATTATTGTTTTTTTATTGTTACCAGTTGACAGCATGGGAAGAATAATTCTGGCTGGTGGTGCAGTTGTGGGCCTTGGAGCTTTGTGCTACTATGGACTCGGCATGTCCAGTGAAATTGGTGCTATTGAAAAAGCAATGTGAGTAACAGCTTGTTTTGTCAGCAGCGCTTCATTTTTATCGTAAATCCCATAATTCTTCAAAACACGCATCATACTATCTAAAGATTTCTTTATTCTGTGTGTAGGGTCTGGCCCCAGTATGTGAAGGACAGGATCCACTCTACCTACATGTACTTTGCAGGCAGCATTGGACTCACAGCTTTGTCGGCTGTAGCTGTGAGCAGAACCCCGGCACTCATGGGTTTGATGATGAGAGGATCCTGGCTGGTGAGCTCTGAAGCTAAGATAGATTTTTTTTTTCAGTATTAAAATAAATGCAGACAGACCTTGTAGGTGGTTAGAAATAACAGTGACATTTTTATATGTAATTCATCTGACAATTTTTTTTATCATTATTATTCCAGGCAATTGGAGCAACTTTTGCAGCGATGATCGGTGCAGGGATGCTAGTTAGGTCAATTTCATATGAGCACAGCCCGATGCCAAAACATCTTGCTTGGATGCTTCATGCAGGTTTGCTGTTCAGTGTCTTCCACAAACTTGTTTTATTTCATTATCCCACTCAGACGTTATTTTTCTTATGTAGTTGCATTGTTTAGGCACTAGAGGGCAGAAATATAAAAGTCAAAAGAAAACAATTGATGTTATTTTAAACTTGTGCACTTTACACTTATTGCACAGCTTATTTTGTCATTTGTAATTATCAGTCTGTTGCCTTGTTTCTTAATGTATTGATTAGGTGTGATGGGTGCTGTCATCGCTCCATTAACTCTCCTGGGAGGACCTCTGATGATGAGGGCTGCCTGGTACACAGCAGGCATTGTGGGAGGTCTCTCTACTGTGGCCATGTGTGCCCCAAGCGAGAAGTTCCTCAATTTAGGAGGTCCATTGGCTGTTGGTTTTGGGGTGGTGTTTGCTTCCTCTATTGGTTAGTAAAATTTAATTGAAGTCGCTCAACATTTTCATTATTAAAAGTTACTAGGTTGAATAATGTCCAGAGTGTTTGTTCTAGATCTACCTTTTAGATACTTCATAAAATACAAATTTGCAATATTGTACATTTTATTAAATATATTAGGTGGCACAAATGTCCAGATCATTGAAAAAGAAGAGTTTGTCATTTTTGTTTAAGTAACTGCCAGGAATAGTCAAATATTGTACAAACTAAGTGAAGAATTGAAACTTGATAGTCATTTTGAATCCAAAGAAACAAGTCCAACAGCAAACTCTTTTTGTCTCCAGGATCAATGTTCCTGCCTCCTACCTCAGCATTCGGAGCGGGCCTGTACTCTGTTGCGATCTACGGAGGCCTGGTCCTGTTCAGCATGTTCCTCCTCTACGACACACAGAAGGTTATAAAGAGGGCGGAGTCACACCCGCTGTATGGTGTACAGAAATATGACCCCATAAATGCGTAAGTCACCCCATGGATTACAATGTATTTTTTTTTATTCAGTACTGTTTGCCATTTGCCAAGTGTGAATCCTGTGTGCATTAACCCTACAGGTGTATGGGGATTTACATGGACACCCTGAACATTTTCATGAGGCTGGTGATGATTCTGGCTGGTGGTGGCAGCAAAAGGAAGTAAAAATCAGGATGACTTCCGCTCCAGTTTTTCTGTTCCACAAATCAAAGTCATGTTTATCTAAGTCAGCATACACTGTTTTTTTGTGGCTGATAAACATGTCTGATAAAAATGCTTTGCAAAAATGAAGATTACACTTTGATCTGCTTGTTTCAAGTTCAAGACAAGAAGACAAATTGATGTACTTTGAGGATGCTTTGGGATGGAGTCATTTGGTTAGGAAAGTTTTTTTGTTTTTTTTAAGTTCCACATCCGATAAACATGTCAGTGATGTAACCAGGGTTTTTTAGTTTATTTTTCTATTTATTTTATTCAGAATTGAAATTCCAACATATCGACCACATAATTTACACCATTAGCAGAAGAGAATCTTACTAAACTGTATGTACATGTTAAAAAAGGCAAATATATTTTACTTTTGTAACAGGATAAATATGTTGACTTAAGTTCATGTTTGAGGCAATGTGGGAAATTTCAACTCTACTTAATAAACTAGTTAAAAATGATGACTTGTAGAATGTCGCCCTTTGAGTCTTTGTGGCATCTTTTTAAGTGAACATTATTAAAGTATGGGACAAATTACACAACCACATCTAAAATATGTCTCTCCACAAAGTGCTTTTTTCACATTGGAAACTCAAAAGTACATGGTAAATAAATGTTATCTTTAATATAGTGTTACGATTTACTTACTTTAATAACACTGTCATGACTTCGTAATAAAATCAATAGTTAACAAAAATATTTAATGTAGATTTTAAGACTTTTGTTGTAATGTGTGGATTTTTTTCTTAAATTACATACAGTACATGATTATACAACATCAGTGATTTATGCACTCTTTTAATTTATAAATAAATACTAAATGGAACATTAACTGCACACCTAAATTATTTACTTTAAAAAAACAAGGTGCATTTATAAAAACTTACTGATATTTATTGGCAAATACTTTTATCACAGTTGAATGCAATTTTTGCTTTTGTATTTGGTTTATTGAGTCACGACTCCTTTAAGGAGTTTGGTGTGGTCATGTTGCCAAGGTGGTCTTACATTTTCTAATTTCAAATGTTCAGCAACCTGCAAATCTCAAAGTTTCTAAACAATTAACATCTAAAGCTAATTTCAATCTCTTCATCTGCTTTAAATTTGAATCCCCTACAGCTACCACATAATCTGGTAAATACTTGTTTTGATTTTGGTATCTGCTCTCTGGAGTTTGGACCAGAGGGGTCCACTTGGTGGCTCATTTCCCCATAAACAAGTCAGCGTGAAGCAGCAGATGACAAAAGCTTAGTGAAGTAATCCTCTTGTCCACCATCTGGCTGCTCCTCTAAAATTAAATTGTCAAACCAGGACACTTGCAGCAGATGCTAACATCTGTAAAAATGCAGGTGTTTGGTTAAGATGTGTGCACGTGGAGCCCACAGCTGCCAAGCAGTGTGTTAAAGCTCCCAGATCGTTTGCACGATTTGGACGTGTGCCGTATAGGAAAACAGTCTAATGGAAAAGATGATGGGCACAATATTTGATGGAACTTGCCAAAGCTTCAGTGTGGCGTGCCGTTGGTGGGAATAGAAACTGCCGTCTGTCAATCATTTTGAGATTGATGACTAATAATTGGTTGGGGTCCAAGGTTAGAGGATTGGCGAGGATTATGTCTGTAAAACAAGCTGAAAAGACGGCGTTTTGTGGTGCAGCTGCATCCCTGATTATGGAACAAAATGAATTTGATTTTTACTGCTGTTTCCATCATGAGGTACACAGTTGTTTGTACAACTGTTTTATTGATTTCTTTTCCATCAGGAATGTTTGTGGCTGATTGGAGTTCTTTTGAACAATCAGCCACATTGCCTAATTCTAAGAAGAAGAAGCAAGTTAAAACATAAGGGTGCAAAGGATTAATAAGATAATTATAACCAGTGTAGAGAACTCATTTTTATTTAATTTACATCATTAATTCAGACACAATACAATCCAGTTTATAGAACTTGTTGACACAAATAGAAGGGTTATACAGTTCAGGACTGCTGAGCCAAATGTAAATGAAGCCATGATCGTCCCAAAATGAACCACTCCCTTCAGGTTTGGAAGCTTTTCATGACATAAAGTTGGATGTATCAGAGCACATTTGTATTGTTTGTTTGTCATTGTTGTCCCTAAAGGAACAGCAGAACTGAGTCACTAGATCTTCTCACTAAAAGGGTTAGTGGTCCCTCTTGTAAATGAGATCCAGATCTCAATGGGGTTTTACCTGGTTAAATAAAGGATTAATTAATTAATTAAAATAATCCACTTGCCAAGAATATGGCAAGGAATGAGTCATCAGACTGCATCACCTGCTTTTCTCACATCTCTTCACTATAAAATTCAACATATACCAATAAACTAGTGGGCGCCAGGGACCCCCGTGACACTGAAAGGAAGAAGATGATGGCTGGATGGATGGAGAAAACACATTTTACAGTGTTGTGATTGTATATTTTTTTTTTTTTTTTACAAAAAAAACCTCTCCAATATGCCCCTATCTATTTTATCAGAAATGTGATCACGACAAATGAGATGACTGCAGACTTTGGTGTGAGAATGAGCTGGAATTTGATTTTTTTTCTACCTTAGATGTGTAATGCTGGAGACTATTTTTATACTTGTGAATCCAGCAGGCACACACTCTGCACCTTCACATGAGTCAGTATAGTTAACACACTTTGCAGAAACGTCAGACAAATGTTCACTCACTTGACACCTGCTGGTGCACACGTTGGGTTAAAAAAATAAAAGTGCAACATCTCTTTTCCGGCCAAAGTGAAAATAATGTACAAAAATAACTATGACGTTTCTGTGTCATCAAGGTTGTAGGATGAAAGCGTCACAAGTCAAGTGACAAGTTGTGTATAACTGAGATCATAAATAAACAGATGGCTTTGACCTGATTAATACATTAAGAAAACTGCAAAGGAAATGTATTCTACTTTTGAAATGCAGTTTTTCTTTTGAGATAACGTTACAAAAGCCATCAGATTGAAAACGTAGACACTTGTTATTATTTTGTGACTTGACGCTTAGTGATCCTAAAGGTCAGTAGGTTTCTTGGAAAAGGAGATTGTAAAGAGAAAGTCATACCAGATCTATGAGGGTCCAAACACCTCTTTGGACGCTAACAAATAAAGACAAATAGATGCACGGGAAGCACAGTTTCTCAAAATATTCCAATCATGTAAACACAATGCTGAGAGTATTAAAAGTCAGAATTATTAGTAATCATGAATGCAGAGACCCAAGCAGTAAACATCACATGTGCGCTGAGGTGCAATTTTCACACCAGTGTGTGTGAAACCTGAGCTTTCATCTCCCCATGTGTATTTTTCAGGATGGATCTGGAGTGTGAGCAGTGTGGCAGAAGATGTCTGAGAAGAGGAGGGATGCGTCACTGGATTAGTGCCTGAGAATCTGCCCTAGACTCTTCTTCACTCCGAGCCTGCTGAGACGCCTCCGGAAGGGCACGACACACGCCGCTCGCTTTCCCTCCACCAAGCCTTCCACATGAGCCAGCCAAGCCTTACCTCCTCACCAGGATGAAGAAAAACAAGAAAACATGTGTATTCCTGTTTCTCCTGCTGCTTCATTACACTTCAGGTAGGGTTTATTTGTGTGTGTGGGCTTTTGTATGTAAGGATAAGACTCCTTGCTTTGCCCTTATCTGCTTAATCCGGAGTCTTAACACGGAGAGGGCATGTTGGTCTTAGGGTAGACTGTTTGTGCTTCCTACAACCCCTATAAACCAACAATTATTTATGTTTCATTTTTGAAAGTTAAACCTCGAATCCAAGTATATTTTTGATTCAGCTTCGTTTTTCTGCTTTTTATTGTTTTTGATTTCTGCATTCATTAGAATATGTTCAAATATATAGTTTATGTGAGGTTTGTCAGATTTGGACATTGTCTAGAGATGCTTTAATTGTTTTTGTCCCTTTCTCTCCTAAATAACTTGGACCATTTTCATATGTTTTAATCATGAAGGCCAATCAGACTATGCTCCATATTTTTATGACAATGGTCCAAGCAGCACAAGTGGGAATATGGCTTTGTTCAGCATCTCTGAGGATACACCTGTTGGTATGTTTCACCTGTTTTAAAAAATAATTGTTCCGGTTGTATCTTTACCAGTATATTCTGAGGAGTTTGAGGAGGATTTGGTAATTTTATATATTAGTGTGATTGAAGGTGACAAATTTTCCTGGGTGTAAAATGATCGAGTATAATTCTCCTGCTAATCGCTGTAATACCTTTTGGATTGTGACGTATGATTAGACTTACAAGAAGAAAACAATATGAATCTGCCTCACATATTTGCTTTGTGGATTGTTTCTCATAGGAACCCATATATACATCCTGAATGGTACAGATCCAGAGGGAGATCCGGTACGATACGGTCTCACTTTTGAAAAGGGCTCCACAGAATATTTTAGGGTGGATCCCAAGTCAGGAAACGTGACTCTGAGTCAAGAGTTGGACAGAGAGGCAAGCTTAAAACATAAAACCTCTTCGATTTAAAACAAAAAAATGGCTTTTTGGTCTTGTGTGAAAATGAAAGTTGATAAAATAACAATATTATTTTCTTTTCGTAGAAGCAAGATGAAATCTCGGTGATAGTAAGCATAACAGATGGCCGCAACAAAGTAAGTTTTATAGACTTTTTAAAATGATTTTTTATTACTTTCTTTCATAAACATCATAAATTCTTGTTGTTTCATTTTAAAAGTTGTAGCAATAATTTAAAACAATTAAGAAAAGGAACCCATTATACTAGAGTAGACAATATAAAATTAGCACAGTAACAGCAAAAAACTGGAGGAAACACCAGTTTTAGCTAAACAGTGCGTTAACATTTATTATTGCCAGCTTTCAACGAAGAAAGAGTGATAATAAACGTAGATGTGTGTTTTTTGCATTCGCAAAATATCACACTAACCACTTGACAATTTTCAATGATACTCCCATAAAATAATCATTAGGTAAACATCTTCAACTAACAAACTTTTAGGGTCAAATAATCCAAGATGGCCACCACAGTTAAGCAAGCAAAGCAGACAATAATCGCTTTACTCACTCACATATTTATTGAACTAAAGTTTGATGCAATAGTATCTGAGTGTCATCCTCAATACATACAGAATTTCAAATTATAATGCATTTATATAGGATTTTGTAAAATTACATTAGATTGTCCATTTAAGAAGGTTTGACTTCTCTTCAAAAAAATGATTTTAGTTTAAAACTCTGACAATTAAGGTTACAGGCAATGTGCATTCCTTTAAAATAACAGGCCTAATAGCTTTATTATTCTCTCTTTTGCTAATAATTGATATTAGTAAAATGCAAATTTGTAA
Source organism: Millerichthys robustus (assembly GCA_034783495.1). Taxonomy (NCBI): domain Eukaryota; kingdom Metazoa; phylum Chordata; class Actinopteri; order Cyprinodontiformes; family Rivulidae; genus Millerichthys; species Millerichthys robustus. The sequence continues at coordinate 10,938,984 of JAVKLF010000047.1, forward strand.
TATATGAAAGTTAATGAAGTAAATTTCATTTACAGCTGGAAATTTGTTTCATGTTGCTTACAGGTTGTTGAGACAGTGAGAGTGTTTGTGACGGATGCCAACGATGAGCCACCTGAATTTCAAAACCTGCCTTTCATCATTGATGTTCCAGAGGTAGAGCATCGAATAAACACACAAGCTCTTAGAAAACCTCTAGATCTGAAAATGGTATAAAGAAAAAGAAATCTGAAACGTCATTTTAACAGGACACTGCTCCAGGAAGCAGCATCTACAAAGTCCGTGCTGTGGATAAAGACATGGGTTCAGGAGGAAGTGTTTCATATTCCCTGCAGGTAATTTTATGATGTCCTTGTTACTCAGGTGATAGTGTCAACAACAAGAAAAACATATGAGGCATTGTTTTTCATGCATTTAAACACCAAATTCTTGTTGTTCTTTGTTTCGTCCGTAATCAAGTTTTGAAGCTCAAGTGAAAAAAATTGTTTCATACAGGTTCATAATCCATCTAGAAAAAAATGTTCATCTTAAAATTTGCATGACTCTTTAGCATCCTATTTGTCCAAAAGTACTTTTAATTGGAACAGCAAAACCTTTGCAGAAGTTAACCCAGTGTCACTTGTGATCAAAGCTGTCTTCCTCGTGGCATTCAGTTAAATTTAGAATTAATTTCTTAAACCTCTTCGTGGCATTTGGCATGTTTCCAGTCAGACCTGCAAGTATCATAAGTGTTTAAGTTTCATGGTTGCTTTCACACTGTTTGCTCACCTTTGTATTGCTTTAAATGTCTTCATTCCAGCATATCCAAGAATGAACTATGTTAGCTGGTTTGATACGACCATAACTTTCAGATTTGAGAGCATAGGTCAAGCTATTGCCTTGAGAGCAGTTCTGCCTAGTAAAGGGAGGAAAGGGCCATTCAGGCGATGGGGTCAGTGCACATTGGGAAGGATTAATCTCGTACCAGATAGCAGTCTGGAAATGGCATCACTTTAGTGGATTAAATTTCAATTACATTTGTGGAAAGCATTGAGGAATTAAAAAGGGCTTAGGTTTGGTGACCGCTGACAGTGTAGTATCTCTTAATGTTCACGTCAACTCACACATTTAACTATTTATACATTAAAAAAAGTTTAACTGGAGCAGGTTGAGGGCTTTTACTGAGCAGAAGTTTGTTTTGCTTTTGAAAGTGTCCTAGTAAAACGATGAGGGAGCAAGAAACACCAAACTTTTGGATATTTAAGACTCTGTTACACAGAAATCCATCCATTCTCTGTTACCCGCTTCCTCCTTTGAGGGTCACAGGGGTCACTGGTGCCCATATCCAGCTGTCACAGTGCGAGGGACAGGTCGCAAGTCCATCACAGGGACTTAGAGAGACAAACAAGCATTCACTCTCTCACCTACACCTAGGGATAATTTAGAGTTACCAATTAGCCAGTCATGTTTTTAGTCTGTGGGAGGAAACCGGAGTACCCGGAGAAAACCCACGCAAGCACGGAGAGAACATGCAAACTCTACACAGAACTGTCCCCGGCCGGGATTCGATACAGCGACCTTCTTGCTGGAAGGCAGCAGCTCTACCAACTGAGCCACCGTGCCGCCCCCAGAAAATCCTATTGATGAGACCGTTCAAAGCAGCAGAATCTGTCCAACCTTGGACTGCCAAAGTGTCTTTTACAACAAACCAAATCAATTACACACAGATAAAGTCACCAATCTCATCGTAGAGCGCAGCATGACCTACCATCAAACTGTGAACAAACATGTCTATATACAGTATGACATATCTGTTGTCTCCTAATGAGGATATCTAATTAGATCTGCCAGTAAATGTTATTTTTCCGTGACAAATGGCTTCAGTCCCAATAAGTGTTTGACTGTTCATGTCTTTAGAGTTCCTCATTTGCCAAATTCACCATTGATGGACACAGTGGGATCCTCAGAGTCAAACCTGGTGAGAGTTTGGACTACGAAACTACACTAACACATTTTGTGACGGTGGTTGCAAAGGTGAGAGGCTGATTCTGCAAAACCTGCATCAGCACTTAAGCTTGAAGTGTCTCAGCTGTTAGAGGTTACATTTGTCTTTGTTGTAATATTTCACATTCAAGCTCCGCAATTAAGGAAGTGTTTAGACTTCATGGTTTGATGACAAAGTCATGAATAAATATGCTTGATACTTGAAAAACCTAAGGATTCATTGCAACTTAGAAAAACTACCAGAAAATGAACAGAGTCCCTCAGATTTTGCACATCATTTTTTTATTTATGGACACTTTAGGGCTACTAAATTTGTTTTATTTTAGGTTGTATTAAATATTATCAATCAAATGTAATAATTTTATCTATTTGTTTTTCAGGATGGAGGTGGGAAATACAAGGGGAAACACCAAGTGTTGACATCCACAGCCACCGTAACAATCAATGTTCTGGACACCCAAGACATGCCTCCATCCTTTGTAGGAACTCCATACTTTGGCTACATCTATGAAGTCTCTGTTCCTGTAAAAAATGTTTTTGTTTTCTCTTTCCCAGCATTTATTTCAGTTATATTGTTGCTTTTCTTTATATAAGATAATATGTTTTGTTCTTTCCAGGGTTCAGAAATATACACAGTGTATGCTAAAGATGGAGATCAAGGCAATCCCAACTCTATACATTATTCTATTATAAACGGTATGAATGATGAAACAAATGTCCAGTTGTGCTGTTTGTTGTTTCATTCATGTTGCATTGTTGGTTTTTTTCTTTCTAATTTATCATTTCTGGTAAAATGTTTCAGGCAGTGAAGGTGTTTTTGAAATAAATAGCACCAGTGGATGCATCACTCTGACAACCCTTCCATCTTTACTGGAAAATGAGCTTTATGAAATAAAAGTGAAGGTAATATTATTGTGTTTTATCTTTTCTCATTCACTTCTTGGAAATTAGCCCTCAAAATCTTGTTATTGTTGCTACTGTTTATCGTTTAAATCCAGGCGTCTGAGGTTGGGCCGAGCAACAAAACGCTAGACTTCGACATCACTACGGTGACAGTGCGGGTGGTGGATCTGAATAACCACCCTCCAACCTTTTATGGAGAAAACGGACCACAGAGCAAGTTTGAGGTCACAATGTACGAGCACCCACCTGCAGGGGAGATCCTCCGAGGCTTCAAGATCACAGTCAATGACTCTGATCAGGTGGATTTAAATTTCTCACACCTTGTTTTTTCTGGTAATCATTAAGTTTGCATGTGTTTGTTCTGCCAATCTGCCAATCAGTAAATTACGTGGTTATGCAAATTTATATTAATATGTTCAGAAAATCTGTTGGCCATCATGTTTATTCTTTTCATTTTGCCTCATGTAACGTTAACTGCCGTCTTATTTCATTAATACCAATTAAAATCACCTTTTTTAGGACACGAGTCAGATGAACTCTCACAGCTAGGTATCACTTTCATTAACTCTACATTTCTGATGGTTCTCAGGGAGCAAACGCAAAATTTAAGCTGAGGCTCGTGGGGCCAAGCCGAGTGCTTCGTGTGGTTCCTCAAACGGTCCTAAATGAAGCTCAGGTGACCATCATTGTGGAGGACACGTCTGGCATCGATTATGAAAAGGGACAGACCCTCTCTTTTAAGGTAAGTCCTCAGTTTTTATAGTTGGATGTTAAAGTAATGATTCGTGTATTTAAACCATTGGGTTGTCATGAAGTTGTTGGGGGTTTTGTTTTGTTTTGATGTTTTTGTGAAAAAGGCAAAGCTTGTTTCTATGAGTTTTCAGTGTAGTTCCATCCATCCATTCATCATCTTAATCCACTTCTTCCTTTCAGGGTCACTAGTCACTGTAGTTCATTTTTTATTTCCCTCAAATATGTATTGTGTCACAGAGATGCCAAACAACTCAACGTTTAGCTCCAGTTCTGTGACTTTTTGTCTTTGTGCAGCTGCTGGCGGTGGAGATCGACACTCCTGAGCGGTTCAGTGCCACGGCTGACATTGTGATCAATCTGCTCGACACAAATGACAATATCCCCTCTTTCACATCCGAGTATTACATCTCCAGAGTGCCTGAGAACTCGCCCGGAGGCTCTAGTGTTGTGTCTGTGACAGTAAGTCAGTTAGGATTAACCCTGTTTTTACCCAAACAAAGTGATTATACAGTATAAATAATGTATTACTGCAAACAGTTTGACAGATAAAAGCAGGATTAAGCTATGCATACAAAAAAAGGTTTTGTTTTTGCTGTTTAGTCTCATTCAGACATATGTCACACATAATTTTTCACTGAGGAGGATTATTGTAAGAAATTAGGCAAATTTTGTCTTTTATGTCTCATTTTTTTCGTTTATTTATTGAATGCTACACTAAAGCTATGTTCAGCTCAGTAAAATGATTCATTTTGCATCATATTTATTTGTGCCGTTCTACTTAGAGACTCCACCCTCTGTATCAGATCCTAGCTGGTTGTTTACCATCAGCTATATTAAAAGAAACAAAACATCTATAGACTATGTTGCATTTTCTGTTTCCACACAACATCAAGTTGGTCAAATTAGTTATTATGATCACAAGGAGCACTTTTTTAAATTGATGCTTTAGGGGGGTTTAATCGCTGCCCTTTTTATTTTCTAGGCAAATGATCCAGACTCAGGGCCCTGGGGAGAAGTCAAATACACAATTTATGGATCAGGATCAGATTTGTAAGTAAAAATCTTTCCCTTTCTGACACCTTGTCATCAACTTGATCAAATATGTAATTCTTTCAACACTCCTCAAAAAAATACACAGTACATTGTTTTTTTTATGATTTTTGGGTATTTTTTGTACTGAAAGGTGTTTGGGGAAACTTAAAAACCAGAACAGCAGTCTTTATTCACCTTTTGTTTCTGCTAAAAAAAGAATAAAAATAAACAAATAAACAAGAAGACCAGTTTCCTTTGCCCCTCTGCTGCACCAACGACTCACTCCAAAATGGTTGCGAGATGCTGGCTAATCTTCTAATTAGATTGGAGAATTAAAAATAGCCACCCTGGCCCGTCTGACAAAGGCAGAGCCAATTAACATGTAATGTGACAGCTGGAGCCACGGAAACGGTAGCTCTGGAAGTGCCGCAGTGCACTGCAGAGGAAAAGTGAGAATTTATGCTCGTCTGCAGACAGCAACCTTAATTGTGCGAAAGTTATCAGTTTCAAAGCAACTTGTGAATTTTCACAGCAGAGGACAAGACTGAAAGTCGATTAAATAAAGTGGCTGGGAGCTCAACATTAAAGCAGAAAGAACTCAGAAAGTGCTCTGCTTTGACATTAGTTAGAAAACCTAATGTAAACGTCCCTATAACTGTAACGGTTCATGTAATATATTTTTTATTCACCTGTTCTATTTCTATGAAACAGAATATGCATCTGTTGCTGTGGCTCATGAATAATTGTATCTACAGGTTTGCCATCCACCCATCTTCAGGCCTCATCACCACCCAACCTTGGACCAGCCTGGATGCAGAAGTCAGGTCAAAATACAACTTTTATGTTAAGGCAGAAGATTCAGAGGGTAAATACGGCTTAGCTGAAGTCTTCATCACCGTCCTCGACATGAACGACCACCCTCCAGAGTTTGATGACAAGTTCCTTGAGAAGACTATGATCATTGGCACCTTTGTCAAAGTCCAGGTAGATTATTCTGTATCATCTTCTACATCCATCCATTATACAACCATTTTGGTTTTCAGCCCTAAGTGGAAAAGAACCTCCAAAACTGTAACTTTCTTGTCACTCAAAGAAGCTCCAAATAACAAATACTTGTTGTTTTTGTAATTTATATATTAACAGTTTACCTGTTACTTCTTGTAGGCAGTGGATGAGGACGCAGAGTCTCCAAACAACGTCATTGAGTACTCCATCATGACAGCCGATCCTGACAACGCGTTTGACATCAACTCAGACACTGGGGAGATCAAACTGAAGCCCTTCATCAAGTCAATGGAGATCGTCCAGAATATCACCAAGCAGAAAGACTGCAAGTGGTCGCTGGTGGTCGAGGCCAGGGACAGAGGCTCTCCATCCTTCAGCACAACAGCTGTGGTCAACATTGATATCACAGAAGCGGTAGGACGTGTTTTTTTTAAGTCAGCATGTTCAATGTGCTTCTTATTGCTCACCTAAGCTGTAGATTGAAGCAGTTGAAAATAAGAAGCATTGTAGACTACTGTAGGCTAAATCATCCTGCATTATTTCACTAAAATTATCTCCTTTGAAGGATAACACTGGTTGTTTTTTTAATGCTGCATTTGAGACAAGGACAGAAATCAAATTATCAGATTAATCCAAATCACAGCCTTATGTCACTGATCCTCTTGTTTTATACAAAATATACACAAATAAAACTAAATGAATTTTGAAAATACCTTTTGGTTCACTTTGGAAAAAAAACATCTTAAGGAAAATTTGATTTATGTCTTGTTGTCAAGTTAAAAATGTGGTCATAAGCTGAAAAACAACATATCCTTTAAAGTTTTCTACCATTCCCATCATTCATTTTTTCTTTCTGATTCGTCATGTTTTCACCATACATTCATTCTGTCATTCTTCATGATGACTCAGTGGTTTTTTTTTTGGTTTTTGTTTCTGTGTTGTGATCGTGCTTTTCAGATCAAAGGTCGAATATATTCGTACTTCATGGGCCTTAGCAAGCGTCCACTGACGGTTTTCGGAATTTGTTTCAGCATTATCACAACCCTCATTATACTGACTGTCTGCATCTCCACGATCCTGTACTGTAGCGCGGTGAAAAAGTCTCGAATCAACCCGGAGAGTAACTATGTCAAAGTGGTTCGCCGAGTCAAGTGAGACACAGCCGGAACTTCACCGTTCAGCTGTAAATATTAGCTGAATGGCTGTTGTCTTCAAAAAAGTACCTTAGCATTTTTAAAGCAATGTTGATATATTACGCTTTTTTATGTTTTTATACTTTCTTTATCCTTTGTAACCTTTTTTTAAACTGTTTTACATTTTGAAAACTTAACACTTTATGATTTAAACCATGATTGTGAAATTAATTAAGAAGAGATTTACGTAGAATTGAACGCTTTTTGTTTTGTTTGGTCTCCATTTTTCTGTCACAAACACCATTGTGCTGGTCTAATAAAACTGTTCAGTCTTCATCAATCAGATGGCCAGATGCATTACCAACAACTAGCATCCTGCCTAGTTTTTGCTTTGCATCAACAGTCCCATTCTGCTGGACAGAGGAAGACAGATGACTGGCTGTGAGTGAGAGAGTGTTGTCTGGGCCTCATCTGTCAGCGCTCTGCATATCCATGACTCATGCTTGCATGCTTTAGAGAGATGCTGCGCCAAACGTTGAACTCATATTCAAATTGTTCTATTTGTGCTCTTTTACAGACTCCTCTCAAGGGGCCTATGGCAGCTTTTTTAATGAAAAGTAGAGACAATCCTTTAAAAGCTCTAGGTATGGTCACTTTTATCATTATTGTACTGGTAGGAGTGACAGTTCTGATCTCCACGGTTACCTACATGCGCAACTCAAAGTCAAACAGGATCATGCCGGTGAGACGCATCATTAAGAAGCGACCCAGGGAGCAGCGGACCTGGAACTTCAAGATACCAGTTATAAAGTTTACAAGCCCTGCAGGGAAGTTCCTCATTAACGACCCAGAAAGCAGCCCATTGCAGGAAACGGGCAGCCCAAGGCTGAAGCCTCCACCTCCGATTGCTCCTTGTCTGCCTCCTCCACCTCCATCTAACACTCGAGCCAGTGAGCGACCCAGAGCAGTCCCAACCATATCTGGAGCTCTGGCCTCCAAAGGGTCCAAGAAAACAAAGTCTGGTCGCCGCAAAGAGGGGAACATCAGCTCTGCTTTAGTGTCTGAGCTTAAAATGAAATTAGAGCAAAAAATACATGAGAATAACCAGGGTTATTATTAAGTTAAACATCACCAGCTCTTTTGCTCTTATCTTATCACCTGCAGCCCGATTGATGATTGATGAGTAAAGCTACTTTGAGATTGTTCATGTAAATGCGAGGGCTATGCAGAAGTCTATCTCATAAGACAAGATGTTGAAGAAGTAAGCTGCATTGCCTCTTCAGTTGACCTAGTTTTAGTGATGAGAGGAGAAACCTTGAATTGGCGTGCAGTCACAGATAATTCACCACACTGCCATCTTGAGGAGGATTATATCATTTTACCAGTAGGAAGCACTGCTGTAAATTGTCTGGGGAGAGGATTACAGAGACTTAGTGTCCATACATAAGTTGCATAACATCCTGAAAAGTGTAATGCTCACAACCCTGCGATGTTTTTGACACAGAACAAAAAAAAATTGTATCTGATAAATCCTAATGAGAAATGAGAATTGTTTTATTGCTCTAAAGAGCATGCAGCTAAATTATACGGTCATGGGGTGGGGGGAAAAAACAGCTCATTATGAAGTGCTAAAGACCTGTGTGTTAATATTTTTACTGTGTTACATCAGCCGCTTCGAAGCTGAGAAGTCGCTCCTTTGTATGAATACAATGTGCCACTGTAGTAACATGAGCTGCTTATATTTGTTGGAGTAATTCTAGAAAAAATTATTTTATATAAATAAGTCTATTATAAGTGGAATGTATTAGATGTTTTTTTATTATTTTAAAAACACACAGAGATATTCCTGGGTGAATATTGCAAATAGAAATACAACAAAATGCTCTGTTAGTGGGATTAGGTTAGTAAAACATTGTCATATACTTCAAAAGATTTTGGGTTCACATCATCAGCTCTTGATAACTTGCTTGACCATTTTTGTTTTTTTTTAATTGATACAAAATATGTGTTTACCCAGAGCAACTTTATCAACCATTTAGGTTCCCATCACTGTCACTGTCCATACTCAAACATGCCTGTAAATGTAGGCAAATAAAATGTCAGTGTTGTAAAAGAAACTTGTGTCTGATTGTATCTCATTTTAAATAAGCTGAGACGATCTATATATCATAAAAATAAATTTCACATGCCATGGTTCTTCAGAGAATTTGCATTGTCTTTGTATTGTCTGTA
>JAVKLF010000047.1:10969507-10981704 GCA_034783495.1 Millerichthys robustus
TTCTTTCTTTCTTTCTTTCTTTCTTTCTTTCTTTCTTTCTTTCTTTCTTTCTTTCTTTCTTTCTTTCTTTCTTTCACTGTGATAACATTGTGTCGAACAAGTCTATATGTGGAGTTTTTGTGAGAAATCTTCTCAAAAGTTGTTGAATTTGTGTGTATTTTTAAAAAAAGATAATCTAAATTACTGTGCGTATTTGAAAATATGTGGGACCAAGTTCAAGCAGCAAATCTTCCCCTTCAGCACAAAATAGAATATATTTTTAGTCTCCAAGGTAACTTTTTTATTTGCACATCAAAGGCCTCAATATATCTGTGATCTGTCGAAAATTGTGAAATTAAAACGTTTGATATTATTTTTCTGACGTTTTCTTGTTGTATAAATGTATCATATTAAATGGTTTTGTACATATCTGTAGAAATGCACAATGCAAAATGTTTACGTGGACAAACGTGTGCGCGCGCGCCTGGGAGTGTGGTAATTTTTTTTTGTCAAGACGTAGAAATCAGTCTCCTGAAGATGAACACATGTTGTTTAATAAATCTCTGTTATGATCTGAGTTGCAGCTGTGTTTTTATTATTATTTTTTTTTTATTTCGAACAAAATAAATATGTGAGCAAAAACGATAAAAATCCAAAGCGGGAGCGCACGTTGCAAGATTACAATAAACACGTTTAAGCACTTGATGTGCGTTTCTTACTTCATTGTTTTAAAAAATGAGTGAAATGTCAGAAAATGTTTGAAAATAACATGTAATTTGCACAATTTAATCTAATTTTAGCAAAATACAAGCTGAGGCACTGTGCGTAAAATGTGTGTAAAAGTGGGCAATGAATGCGCTACAATCGGTTTATCGTCACCAAAACCTCTGTGTGCCACACTGAAAACTAAAACTTTATACATCAAATTTAAGATCAAATCGGACCGGGATGGGTGGAGGGTGGGGATGGGGCAGTAAAACAAGCTGTCAGATAACATGTTCCACGAATTGATTTCGATGGGAGGAGTTTCGTGCCTCGAGGGGGTAAACACCTTCAGCATCTTTTCAAGCAGCTCTTCCACATGTGGAGCTGCAGCTTTTTGAGGCGAGGAGGAGGACGCGGTGGGTGCGGGGGGAGCGGCCAGTCCGAGTTTTTTACTCCTAAGAAGATGGAGATTTCATGGCGTGGACGTGGAACGCAACATGAACCTTACCAAACGGCTCTGAGCTCCTGAATGCTGCAACCAAACAGGTAAAAGTTTGTTTGCCTATCAAGAAATTACAAAGGGATATTTTGACATCTCTGTATGTAAAGTTAAGATAGATTTCTAATTATGCTGTTAAATTATATCAAACTCCTGCAAATTCTGTAATTTATAAAATGTTTCATTTCTTAAGGAGATCATGTGTCTTTTTGCGGCTTTAAGTATTATTTTAAAAATATAAAATAGCTTTTTGCTTATTTTGTCAATCACTTCTGTTATTTGAATACCAGATTTTGCACTTTTTTTTTAGGTTAAGACATACTTGTTTAAAATTCAACTCTCCAAACCATTGTTTTCTAAAATTTGTGTTTTCAGATTATTTGTATGAGTCAGGATGATGTTCCCAAGTTTGGAATCTCAGCTCTTATTTCTTCCAGAAACGTTCAGAAATATCTATTGTTTTAGAAGAAGTGATCCAAGAAGGACATTTAGCTTTCTCTGCATTTTGTAAAGTATATGTATGTCTACTTTCTTTCAAATCGAATTTATTCAAATGTTCTCCTATTTTTTTTCTCCCGAACGATATTTAATTTACACTGTAAAATAATTGATCATGTAATTGTTTTAGGCCGGAAAAAAATCCTGTGTGAGTACAAAGACAAATTTAACATTCCGTTTTGATGCTGTATATCTGGTTGTAGAGGTGAGCGATGGGACGCAGCTGGATTTCAGGGACACGCAGCAAATTGCATTAAAGCGATGAAGAATAAGGGCGCGCGCTGCAGGCTCACTTTCACATGTAGCTGCATTTCTCAGTGGACCTCACTGCTTTCCCTTTCCCCTCTCTTTCCTCTTTTTTTCAAACGTTTCATAGCAGAGACGGCTGAACTCAAGTCTCCTGACCAGACTTGGATGAAAAACATGTCAACACGCAGGAAAGAGGCGAAGAAAGGCCAAGACAGCCGAGTATGAAACTATCCCTTTAAACTGATTCAATTACAGTAGTTTTGCAGCTTCACTTCCTTAAATACTGTAAAAAGCTGTAGTTCTGTTAAATTGGCCAAATGGCGGAGCTGAGTTCAGCACCGCGGACAGCGCCCGCTGCAATTCCCATACCGGCCACAAGGGGTTAGAACACAGAGAGGTTTCACACATTTTGTGGCTACACCCCATATTTCAGATGATATCTTCACACACACTCCTTCTTTTGTAGGTATTGACCACAAGTTGCCATTTGGATTACATAATACCAGAGAGAGTTGTGTTGTGTTGTCCTTTGATATGATTGGTGGAAAACTGAATTTAAGCTTTGAATTACTCTCAATTTCCACTTAATCTCTTGATCTTAACATTATTATCGGCTTGGCTTATCAAGAGTGTGCAGAATGCAAATCATGCAACTTCAGACAGAAAAAATAATCAATCTGCACTTTCCAACAATACCCATGAGGAAGTGGAATTCATTCTCAAACAAGCCTCAAAGCATACAAGATGAATTATTAACACAGAGTCTAAACATAAAAACATTAAGAAGACACACCAAGGAATTACTTCTTTGTGCATAAAAGGACACAGAGTCTGAAAAAAATACATGATCATTTAGGTAATCTGTTGCATTTTAACCATTTCTTGAATATTTAACACAATTGTTGTGATATCAGGCGCTGCCAAAGACCCCGGTCCCCCCTCTGAGACAAACTCTCGACATGTACCTGAAATGCATGCAGCACCTGGTGACAGAGGAGCAGTTCAAGAAGACTAAGACCCTCGTAGAAAAGTTTGGGGCTCCGGGAGGTGTCGGTGAGGTTCTTCAGAAGAAACTTTTAGAGCGGCAGGACAAGACAAGCAATTGGGTAACAGAGATTTAAGACTTGTTGAATCAATTAGAAAAAGACAACACATACAAGTTTTCACTGTAATAATACAAGATGTAAATAATAGACATGTTTCTTTGATCATTATCATCAATTTATAAATTGTAAACCTCTTTTCAGTGGTTAAAAGTGATTCTTTGATGGGATGAAAATGTTATTTTTATACAAATAATGCCCAATGCTGAATGTAATTATCTTAAAATCAAAGTTGCAAAGTGATATATAACATTTATCAGGGCTGGACCAAAATTCTAACATTCAGCGATGATTTATTGAGCCTCGGCTTGCTCAATTTTCCTCTCACACGTCTGTGTAAGCTGGCTGAAGTCCATCACACTCCCACTCTTTGTCTCACTGCAGCATTTTCTTTCCTCCATTACCCACAGGCCCCAACTTTGAAGTTAATAAAGCCAAACGCTTTACAAAGCCACATTTCTCCTCGTGTTTACTTTCAGGTGTGTGACTACTGGTTGGAGGACATGTACCTGAACAACAGGCTGGCTCTTCCAGTCAACTCCAGTCCTGCCATGGTGTTTCCAAAGCAGGAATTCAGAAGTCAAAAAGATGCCCTCAGGTACACGCTGCTAACTTTTGGTTCTGCTTTTAGGCTTCAACAGTAAATTATAAATAAAGAAAATAAAAGTAAAGGTTTCTCAAACCTTTTTATGTTGGAAAAACTGAACAAAATGTAAACAATCATGAAAAGGCATTGACAAGATTTCTCCTCAACAAAAGATTTTTGTAAAAAAAATTAAAAAAAAGTCACGGTCTAAAGTTTGAATATACAATCTAGTTTTGATAATTCTCTGGTGAAAAAGCCGAAAACAATGTATATAAGAAACCAGAATTTTCTATGGTTAAATAAACAGTTTCTTATCCTTTCTTGATTGACAGAGTTGTTCATTTGTCCTTAAAAGTACAGACAAAAACAAAAATGCGTTTTTTAATCATGTTTTGGAAAATTACAATTTAAGAAGCCAGATTTGTAAACTTTTATACAATAAAATGACTTCAATTGGATTTGCTTGATTAAAAACTGTTGAAAATCAGCCTCTCGACTCACTCTGAAGAAAAACAAATGCCGGAAATCAAAGTTTACTGAAGTTAGAGTACACTCTCTCTTCTCTGCTGGTGAAAGCACAATCACATAGATTTTACCAACATTAGCTGTTTTGCTGCTGACAAGGTTTATGCTCTTTTCAGCAGACAGAGATCTCAGCTCAAGATCTGAATTCAAATCATGGCTGTTATTAAATGAGCCACAGTCGAGCAGACATTGCACCTATCCCCTCCAGCTCTGTAGCTCAACAACAGCTTCTGTCAGCCTGCGCTGCATTAACTGAATATTTCCAGGACACAAAAAGCAGCTGGTAATCTACTGACATGGTCACTTATTAGATCGGGAGTGACAGGGCCAAGCTCTCCGCAGAGACAGCGAGTCAAGCCTCATCTGGGGGCGGGGTGTGCTGCAGCTCCTCTGTATTGATCAGGCTTTGAACGTAATAACACCCAGACAAATGACATACAACATGAGACCTGACAAGGAGCTGTGTTTTCCCTGTTTGCTCTCTCACACACACACACACACACACACACACTCTCTCTCTCTCTCTCTCTCTCTCTCTCTACAAGATAAACACACACAGCTCGCTCCGAGTTTCCAAGTAATTTGCCATGATTTGATTATCGCTGGTCTTTGTGCGATGGGAGTAATGTCTAATTATAGTCATCATTCGGTGCTTTTTATATTTTCAGTGCTTTAGAGCAAAATCTGAGTGTTTTTTTTTTTATTTCATCCCTTTTTTTGTCTCAGATTTGCTGCTCATCTCATTCGAGGTGTGTTGGAGTACAAGGCCCTTGTTGATGCGTAAGTTCAGTTTGTAATTAATCACCTGCCACTCTGTAGCCACTGTGGAATTAGCTTAGAAACTCTTCTGGGATTGGGTCTTTCAGGAGAGCACTGCCACTGGATTTCGCTCGAGGCCAGCTAGCTGGGACTCCTCTGTGCATGGAGCAGTACTACCGCCTTTTCAACTCCTACCGTTACCCGGGCTTAAAGACGGACATGCTGAAGGTCCACATGAGTGTAGACTCCTCAGTGCCGGAACACATGATCATTGCATGCAAGAACCAGGTCAGAAGCAGGTTTGATTAAACTTGTCTTACTTGATTAATCCCCACTACATGTTACTTTTATTCATTTTATTTATTTCTAATCTGCATTTTGTTAAGGACTGAACCTGCTCAATTATAACACCTGCACCAAACCTGATCTTAAATCTGTAGTCTGTGCCCAATTCTCCCCCAAACTGATCAAATCCTGACTGATTCTCGTCATTCACTCAAACCCATGAAAACCAAAGCCACCAACATCTGCAGGAGCTCTCACCTGGAAATGATTCTGGGAGCTTTTGAGCCGTCGGTTGAACACGAGGGTCCATCCCCATGATGGAAGGCAAAAACTTAATTACTGCTGATTAAATCTGCCACTTTGTTTTAGTGCTTCCCCGAGTTGCAGTTCCCCTGATGGCAGCAGAGGAGCCATATTGTTAGCAGCAGCTGGCCATTTTATTGCTAATGACAGCACCAGATCAGCTGTTCAAATCCTGCATAGCAAAGATCTAATGATAAGAATGTTTTCAACTTATTAAAGTTACATCTGATTAAAAAATATGTTTCTCTTCTAGTTTTTTGTGTTGGATGTGGTCACAAACAACAAGCAGCTCAGTGAAACGGAGATCTTAGCCCAGCTGGAGAAGATTGTGAAAATGTCTGAAAATGCTGAAGAGCTACACCCTCCTGTTGGTCTCCTGACATCAGACGGCAGGACAGAGTGGGCACAAGCAAGAGAGTCACTGATAAAAGGTTCCTCAGGACATCCTTTATTTTGCTCATGCTTTTTTAGTTGTTTGCTTGGTAAAAAAATATTTCAAGAAGTTGGGACATTGTATAAAATGTAAAAACTAAATGCAGTGATTTGCAAATCATTGCATTCTGTTTATTTTTACACTAAGTCCCAACTTTATTAGAATGGAGATTGCCAATGAGTAAATGTATCACCCAATTTCCTATATCCAGATCAAACCAACCGGGACTCTCTGGCAGCGGTTGAGAGCTGTGTAGCTGTGGTGTGTCTGGATGAACCCTGCAGGCTTCAGCCCAGTGATACCAACAGGGCTCTTATGATGCTGCATGGAGGCGGTCAGGAAAGAAACGGTGCAAATCGCTGGTATGACAAGTCAATGCAGGTAAGATTGTAATCAAGACACTTCCATTAAATTTTTTTTTAAATGGGCAGTTTTTATATCTTCTTTCTCTTAGTTTGTTGTAGGAATGGATGGGGTTTGTGGGGTGGTGTGTGAGCATTCTCCATTTGAGGGAATAGTTATGGTGCAGTGCTCCGAATACCTGATGAAACACATGTAAGTTCTCGCAATAGAGTACTGTCATCAGCATCGCTGTTGTACAAAACAAAAGATTTGTTGTTCTGAATAGAAAAGGGAGTCCTTCCAAGATGGTTAAATCTTCCAGTGAGAGACGGCTTCCACCTCCAAGAAGGCTGCTCTGGAAATGTAATTCCCAAATTCAAGGCCTCTTAAAAGCATCAGGAGATCATCTCCAGAGGCAAGAAACTAACTAACTCACTATAACTATATTTACATGTATTCTCTGAGACGAGTCTAATTTTTATTATTTTATTTTATTTTTTTTTGGTTTTCTGCTTCAGGCTGGTGAACAATCTCGACATGGAAGCTTTCACGTTTGAAACTTATGGAAAAGAGTTTATTAAAAAGCAGAAGATGAGTCCGGACGCATACATTCAAGTTGCTTTACAACTTGCATTTTACAAGTACAGTATATTCTCCTTACAGTGAACATTGAAACATATCAAATAGAGGGAAACATCTTTAATAAACCGTGTCAAACATCAGATGCAGAGGGAGGCTCGTGCACACTTATGAGAGCGCATCACTTCGTCGTTTCCAAGAAGGTCGGGTGGACAACATTCGCTCAGCTACAGCCGAGGCCCTGGCTTTTGTGAAGTCCATGGCTGACGAGAAAGCAGAATTCACAGTGAGTCATTTTTCTCACTTTCACCCCAATTATTTACTCCCACAGCTCTGCTCCTCTCTAAATGAAACAGGTGTAACTAGCCAGCTTGGAAAGCCAAACGCAGACGATCAGATCAAACAGATAATGTCCCAGCAAATTTGTTCATTCAAAAAGGATGTTAAAAAGTTGGAAATGCTCTTTGTTTCTGCACAATTGTTTTGAATTCTTCTTACTTCTAACAGGATTCAGAAAAATTGAAACGACTACGGGACGCAATCAAGGCCCAAACAGATTACACGATTGCTGTGAGTATTTCAAACTATGTAAAACTGTGTATAATGAAGCTGGCAAAAAAACTAAAATAGTCCTAAATTAAAGTTCCAGCATTAAACCACAATTTTGTGACCTTAAGGGTGGTTATGAAACATTTTTGTTCTCATGTTCTCACACATGCTAACTGATAAATCTTGATTTCTGATTTAAATCATTTGGTCTTCAGGCTTTAACAGGCATGGCAATAGACAATCATCTTCTTGGACTTCTGAAAACTGCAAAGGAGCTGAACATGGAGAAGCCAGAGATGTTCTGTGATGAGACGTATCTGACCAGTAACCATTTCATCCTCTCAACCAGTCAGGTAGCACAAATACTTCTTTATTTCACCATTTTCCATTAGAAGTCTTGTTTTTATTTTATTTTATTTTTTACAAAAAGTCGCAACAAATGTCATCTCAGGGCTCTGTACAAAAACAATCAATCTAAGGAAGCCAGCAGATCGCGTTGAATCACTTTGTCTCCCATCCTGAGCAGCACAGTGGCGACAGTGGAAAGGAAAAACTCCCTTTAAACAGGAAAAACCCTCCAACAGAACCAGGCTCAGGATGGGCGGCCATCTGCTTTGACCAGCTGGGCTTGAGAAGACAGGAAAGAGACACAGACAAACACAGAATGACTGGTCCTGGTGTATTTTCCACTGGAAGCGTAACAAAAAACACACATTTTTGATAGAAATAATTACAACATACAATCATGTAAATGAGACAGCTGCTGAGTGAGGAAATGTGTTCAGTTTGGTTGTTCAGAACTTTCTATGTTAGAAGTAAGATTTTCAATTCTATTCTGAATTTGACAGGGAGCCCATAGAGAGAACTTAAGTTTAAGTTGTCAAAAAGTGCAAAACCAATTAAGGTTATTTGCTTTATGCTGGTGTTGAAGATTTTGCAGAGGGCTCAGCGTTTGTTGCTACAGTCCTTATAATTTGAGACTCAGCCAAAAGCAAACTGGCTCAGCAATAAATCTTCTTTTTCAGACCTTCTCTTTATCATCCTATGCTTTTTTGGCAGCACATGAAGACTACATTTAAAATAATTACTGGGTTTTTATTTTATTTTTGTTTGTTTTTTATTTTTAGTCAGTGCTCAGTGCAGCTGTAAGCTTAATGAAGAGGATTGTACTCTCACAGGGCTTGTAATGACTTGTAATATTTGACTAAGAGGTAACTGTATTTCTGTACAGAATAACTAATTTTCTTCATTTTCTTGGGAAAAATTATAATCAACAGAAAAACATGTTTTTACAAACTGACAGCAATTGTTGTTGCCAATATGTCTTTGTACACAATACTGATCAACATCATGACCACTTCAGGGTATCATTAGCTACAAACAACAACAAAAACAGTCTGACCTATCAGAACAATAAAAAACCTTTAGGAACAATGGTTGGTACTAGGATTTTTAAAGCCCGGTAGACTGTGGATAAGGGTTTGTGTAGATAGAGTTTAGCTAAGATGTCGCTGGATCCATCCACATTTGGTACTTGATAAATTGGTAAAGGTTAATATTTTTGGCCAATGATTCTTAAAGTTGAGACTGGGACTCCACTATGGCTTGTGAAACCTGATGGGTATATTTTACCAACAATAGCTAGGTCACAAGTGTTAGCCTCAGGTGTGGGATCTTTGTGTTGAGAACACCAAGAATGTGACAAAAAGGAACTGAAACGTTTGGAGCATGTACTGTATACTGAGGAAGTACATGCTGATATGAATCTGGTGTGCCAGAGAAACAAAAAGTAAATAGAACAAACTAAAGAAAGTGAGCTATTTCTAATTTATCTTAAGGAAAGAAAGAAAGTGACTAAGATTACTCACTTTACCAGGTAATGATCAAACGGTCATAACGGAAAGCTGCCATCTCCCATTAGAACATGTTGCTAAATTGAAGCAGTATTGGAAATATTCGAAATCAAACTCTTAACATTTGTTTTGCTGGACTCTCATATTAGGTTTAACCTAGGCAGTGGGATGTTTGCTTTTTGACTCCAGGTTCCTACAACACTGGAAATGTTTTGCTGCTATGGCCCAGTGGTGCCCAACGGCTATGGAGCCTGCTACAACCCAAAATCAGACCACATCTTCTTCTGCGTGACAAGCTTTTGGGAGAACACGGAGACGAGCTCAGCCGTGTTTGTCAAAGCCCTCAACGAGGGCCTGTTGGAAATCAAAGATCTGTGCAACAGAAGTGACGATGCAGCTACTAAAGTGGCTAATGGCAGCCAGGCAGCCGGCCAGCGTCATAAATCAGGAAAGTAAGCCCTACTCAGAGACCACGCTTACTCACCTGCTTCACTCAGTAGTTTAGATGCCTTTGTGCATAGTTTGTGCAATAGTTATGAAAAGCCTTAAAGTGACCATGTAACTACATATATTACTGTTTAAAAAGAATAGAAACAAGAACTTTTGGGGCTGTGAGGGGAAAAAATGAATTTAGGTTCAACACAGACACTGGTGGGCTGAAGTTAACCGGTCTGTTGCTTGTAAGGAACAATAAGCCATGTCCCTCCCATAGCACTGTTCTGAGGGCAAACTCCTCTGTCAGAGAGTGTTTCTAGAGATCTTAATGTGTATTTTTTCACCTACTGTGTAATGTGTCACACACAAAAGAAGTCATGGAGTAAAAGTCTTGCCATCATGTACATGTGACCCAGCCAACTTCTCTGTGTGACGTTTTATTATTACTGTTAGACCTATTTCAACGTGCAACGTTCTATTTATTCCTTTATGTATTTTCCTAATTTATCAGTACATGAAGTTGCCAAAGACGTGGAACATATGTGAAGTCTGTCTATTGATGCACTTTAAAATATTATCTATATAAACCTATAAAATTATAACAATTATAACAACCTTTCGTAAAAAATGTGAGTTAAGTAAAATGGAATGTGTTAGGTGCTACTGTTTGTGTGTAATAGTTGAAGTGTTTTAACTGGGTGTATAATATGTTAAAGCAATAGTTATAATAATGGATGTAAAGTGTTACGAACTGTTCTACTTCATGAGCAACTGTAGCTTTTGTTGTTGTGGAGGGAGATCTTAGGCAGTCATCACTTGTACAATTTCCACACAGATCTCGCAGCTTACATCTGTCAGAGCGGTTTGATACCAAAGCAACACAATAATGTGTATTGCAAGACCTTTCACCCAATAGATTAATTTGGATGTGAGGCAACTTTCCAGGAAAATTAGACTCGTCATCCCCTTTCCCAACATCTCCACCCAGGGTCAAGAAGGAGGGTCTGAATTATCAGAACATTATCACTTTCATAACACTCTCAATGAGCAGTGCATTCTTAGGTCAACGGAACTAATTCACTCATACATTAACAAAACAGACCGTTTCTCTCATACCAACATTCTCCTACATTATTTACATCTTAAAAGAAGGACCAGACGTCTTGTGCAATACAAAACACACCATATTCAGTGAGGGTTTATCTGCAATTTGATAGATCAGCTCATTAGATGCATGGAGCTTATATTTTATTATTTAACTAGAGATGCTATTTTTGATAGTCAGATATAGAACGCTATATAAATTGATCAAATGTTATAAAAAGGGTTATTTGGTGATTGCTATTAAAGCAAATCTCTACATAAATATCTGCTTTGAGTCTTGTTTGTCATGGTCTGTGTTGTAACTCGTCAGTAACTGTGAGAATACTTGTATTGATGACACGCATCGTGTGTATCAGTCAATCTGTGTAAATGTCAGTCTTGCCGATTTCCAAACCGATATTAAATAAAAGTTGTATCTAAAACCATGCATGTTTTTTTCTTAAAAGACTGTATTTTTTAAATATCCATGTAATTATCTATAAGGGTGCTGTAAAGAACAGTTAATTATCACTAGTTTAAAAAAAATCACATGAACATTTTGCTACATGGGAAAGAAATGTAAAAAAGGGGAGCATGACTAAAGACATATAAAACCAAGAATGTTTTAGTCTGAACAATATTACTGAACCTTCACTGATACTATAATTCTTGTCAGTTTTAATGCAGAAAATGCTGAAGTCATTTACTCTGAGAGTTCTTTCTGAGACATACCATACCTTGCCATGCATTTAGTGGGGCAAAGCAACACAAATTTCAACCCCCTCTTTGATTCATTTAGTTTGTCCTGAGTGAATTTAGAACAACATTGAACAACCTACACTCTTGTGGAAGTCACCTTAAAGCTCTAATTCTGGCTTTCCACTCATGAGTGTAATGGTAGAACGATCAGTTGGGTCGAAAGTCATCGAAAGTCTGTTCCATGCAGTGCCCGGTGATCTCACTGTACAAGGAGCAGCCTGTGACAAGACCTGGCATGGAGATCAATGAAGGAAGCCCACCTGGAGATGGATGATGTGAGAACATTAGCACTAATAAGCTTCTGCCATGCTGCTGAAAGAAAGAGGTCGTCCTGCTGGCTGCTATCGACTGGAGACGGGAGCAAAAAGTACCAGATCTGTCCATCTAGACTTTTTGGATACTTTTTTATACCTTGCATAAAAAAGAGCTTTATGATATATTATTATAATTAACTACTGTTCCTATTTTTTTCCACAAAACTGCATTTCAAAGATCTGAACTATCCCTTTACGACCCTTGTTTGTGGTACAAAATCTTATGACAAAATATCACTTATCCAAAGGGCAAAAGGCATCAGCATGTCAGCTTTCTGTGATCAATTTCATAAACACTTAAACATAATGCAGATTTTACATCTATAAAACCACGACCTGATTCCATTCAGCAGCCAATT
>JAVKLF010000047.1:10992219-11002452 GCA_034783495.1 Millerichthys robustus
CAAGAAGCATGCAGGATGTCTGTTCACCCTTACCAACACTGATGTTCCTCTGAGTGAGGAACGAGTGCATGTTGTGGACATCTGTCATGAGCTGACTGTCACCAAAGGTGAAATAAGCTACGTCTCGGCCCGCCTCAGCAGCTGCCAGCATCTGGATCAGAGCTGGAGGAAAACAAGGCTGTTAAGCTGCAAAAGTGAGTGTGACACAGAATGTGCTAAACTTTTTCATAATAATATTCAGGTAGTTTGGAAATCCACAACAAGGATGTGATTACAATTTGACATAATGCTTTTGTATTTTTTTTAGTTCCACTGCATAAGGAAAGGTTTGAAAAGTCACAACATCAATTATGTTTTCATTAAAATGAGCTGCACCGGCCTCTGGAGCCTGTACAGTAAAAGGTAAGTAATCAGGGGAATAGGTCTCACCCCCTCTGAGAACTCTGGATCGGGTATAAACGAAAGCCAGCACTGGCCCCGGAAAGCTGTGAATATTTCAAAACACTCTACAGATTAATTAAAGTTGGGAAACTGCCAATTCAACAAGCAAAACTGAGAGTATATTTTCTGAAGAAGGCTGAGCAGAATTACCTTTCAGTAGCTCCTCTGCTCTACTTTATCTGTTTTATTCAAAAGATATTTAACAATTGAAAACTAGTTTTACTAATAAAGGACAGCTTCTGAGCTGGGAAGCTCTTCCCCAGAGTTATGTTGTTACACAGCAGGTGACTTTGCCAATTAAAAGGCTGTACTTCACTTTGGTTAACTAATAAACATATATTGATGAATGTTTAAAGGTTGGTGAAGATATGGCAGAGTATAGCCGTTACTGCAAACAGCTACGGAAAATTCTCCTAAAGCTTCTTGTTCAGAAGCACTGACACAAGGCACAATCGCAGAGCTGTAACAGATTGATGGACTTGGGTCGGCGATCAATTCCACTATTAATGTAAGATATTAACTTTGTCATTTGATCAATAGGAGGAAGGCAAAAGAAATAGGCCTTAAGTAAATGAACGCATTCCCAGAAGACAAATGGATGCCCGTATGAATCTGCTGGAGCTTTTCAATGTGAAATTTATTCTATCCGGCAAAAAGAGTCCAATTGGACATCCAAGCTCACAGGGATGAGCTCTGCGTTTTTCTCCTCAGAATCTACTGACGTCAATGTTACGCCAGCACTTACCTTTGAGACGTGTGTCACCTCCAAAGACACCACAGCCCCAGTTTCCTGTTGCCACTGCTGCAAGGTTTTGACTTTCCTTCTCAGGTTGGGCAAAGCCACAGTAAGCCTAAATAAAGACAAATAAAGCGAACATAAAAGAAACAAACTTCATTGTGATTCATAACATTATAAATACCACTGAAAAAAACTCAACTGTAATGCAGGTTTATGAAGTAGTTTTTGTGAACGAGTTGTTTAAACGGTGTCGTAGCAAGAGATAAAATAAAAGAAAACAAGAATGTGCCTTTTTTATTTTTAGTTCTATTTTATATACATATTTATATTCAGCTCAGGTGCACATAAATTGGCTTGGCTTCTCCTGCATTTCTGTGCCATTTTAAGGCTAGGAATATATGTTTATTTAGATTATGTATTGGTGCAGCCAGCTGTCGACTCAGCGAGATGTTGGCCACCAAGCCTATCTGTGTTGAGTTTGCATGTTCTCTCCATGTATGTATGGGTGTTCTCCGAGTACTTTGGCTTCCTCCCACAAACCCAAAACAATAATAATTAATTATTTAATATTATGTATCAATAGCTGAAAACCCAGAATTAGATATAGATATATTTCTAAAATGAAAGATCAAAAAGGGCTCTGGACGATTATTTTTATATTAAAATAAAATGCAGGTTATAAGAGCCTATCTTCCTTCTGACCAGTCACAAATTCTATTTGTAATAGGGCAGATGTGACATTTCCCTGAACTATATTTCAAATGGGATTGATCTTTGAGTTTGTGCATTCTTCACACTCGTCAGAGCTGTCAAACTCTTCTATGCCTTTTGACAGCAGACCTGACAACATCAACATCTTGATTTTCCATTACAAGGAGGCTTTACTCATCCACAAAAAATGAGACATAAATAAATATATTGTATTTATAATATACAATACATTTATAAAGATGTGGAAACATTGTTTGGTAAATTGCATCGCTGTCGACCACTCCATGCCTATTAAAATCAATTTAGTTAGAATATGTTTTATAACAAAAAACGTGTTTTTGTTTTAAGTTATTTTCCATCTCAACTAAAGCTAAACAAAAAAGAAAAAATTTGAATGTTTTATTAATTTAGACCTGCATAAAAAACTATTAAGAACACTGTCCAAAGCAAGCTAAAAAATAATAATAATAATAATAATAAGGCAATATTAATTATTACCTTATTAAGTTCTCGGTTGATTTTGCTTGGCTGGAACTGTTCAAGAAAGCTTCTAAACTTTAAAGCATCAATGGCTACAATTTCGGTGCACCTTCTCTGCCAGCCATCTCTGGAAAAAAAGGGATGTGTAAATTAAGTGAACATCTTCTACCAAAACATGCAAACATTCATCAGGTAATAAATTTAGTTAGAAATGGTCAAAAACCAGTCAGAGATTTATATCCTAACAGTGGTATTACTGCATCAATTACAATTTATTTTACAGCAGAAACTAGTAACTACAATTTTCCTATGTAACCAATATATAACTAGTAAGATATTAATTCAACCTAAAAGTTTCAATATATACTTCTATACTCGTAAGCAAGTCCTTAAAGTTCATTATGTATAAAATATCTAATAGACTGAGGTGGTAATCCAAACTAAGTCGTTATAATGAAGACATTTGGGTGCTTTTATAGTTTTTCTTAAGTTGTTCATGTATGTAGAGGTACAAACCTTGGAGTTGTGTCCTGATGGCTGCCACTCCACTTATAGGTTTCACTATAACCTTTGTATTTACTGTACTGCTGCGTTCCTAATAAACAAACAGCAACATATAAACAATCATTACTTTTAAATATTACCAAAACTTAAAACAATTTCCAGTTGTGTTGATAACGTTCAACTGGAAAAAGGCCAGATTACACTGTGTTAATGAGTGTATAGGTTTTTGTGTTTGATGTGTAATAAAAGCCATGACATCATCCAACTTTAATTTAGAATCAGTAAAATGGTAGTAAGCACATTCGGTCATACATAAATAATAAAAACAAGTGAAAAGGTCAATTTCAAACACAAATAGAAATGTTTATAAATGTTCTGTATGCTAAATGCTTGTTTATGATTGGGCCAGTAGAAACATAATTGCTGTAATCCACTGAAATACTCTTCACTCTTTGAAACAACCCAGCAGTAAGTGACCACCAGCCCACCGGGAAACATTTCACACCCATAAAAAGAGACTGAAAGAGGCCACAAATTAAGTTCCCTTTAATTAGCGCTCATTTGTACCTGACTGTCGGGGGTGGAAAGACGAAAGTGAATAACCCTAACCCGAAGGGAATAATGGTGATTAGAGGCTTTAAAGACATGAGTGAAGAGTCTGTAGCGCTAACTCTGTTCAACTAGATTGTTCTCAAAATCAACTA
Source organism: Millerichthys robustus (assembly GCA_034783495.1). NCBI lineage: Eukaryota > Metazoa > Chordata > Actinopteri > Cyprinodontiformes > Rivulidae > Millerichthys > Millerichthys robustus. Next base: position 10,995,799 of record JAVKLF010000047.1, read on the forward strand.
ATTTCTCTCATTCTGCAAAATACGGATAACTCAATCCAGTACATAATCTAATTAATAAAAGTAAACATGAGGATAAAGCAGAAACAGCTGTAGAAAAAGGCAAATCATGAACACAAACCTTTGCTCAAAAAGAGTCAAAGAAACACCATTTAGCGTCAGTTTCATTTGATGTGGTATGAGATTAAAATAAAGAATCACATTTTTAAAAAAGTTTAATTACAAAACATAATTTAACGAGAAAAAAAAAGGTTGACATGACATTTTGGGGTTTTTTGTATTGGTTCCAACTATTTTTTTGCATCTGAAAGTATTATGCTTCAAGAAGCGTATTAATTATGCTTTTGAGTTTTATGCAATCCTTTAATAGTTATCTACAAAGCAAAACTAAGCAAACTTGACATGACAAAGAGCCAAGTGGTTGTTAGTTATTCCCAAATAAACAATAAAATCAGCAGAACTAAACAAAAATGTCCTAAAGGTTGTTTCATTCATGTGTAAATACATGGAAATAAATGTCTCTCATTTGTGGGAGTCTAGAATAGACTCTGAATGTCACGAGTGTGTCTCATTACAATATTAATGCAAAACTGTGGAAAATAAATATAGTTTTTTTTTTATTAAAAATACCAACTCATTGGTCTACCCATAAGCAAACAACATGTTTTAATTTAGAAGTATAAAACATTAAAATGTACTTGTCAACCATAAAAATCAGTGGAATCACTGTACAAGAGTTATGTAAATAATAATAATAAAAATCCTATTGTACTGTCCCCAGCTTTTGTACATTAAGCGTGCACATTGCCCGGTCAATATGGCCATCAGTGAGTCACATGACTTCTCCTTGATACTATTTATAAATCTGACCGCCACAATGGCAACCAGATATCTAGCAATCAAGAGAAACTTAATTAGCCAGCGCACTTGTGCAACTTTCAGTGCAGAGGTACAATCCATTAGATCCTATACGGTATGCCAAGACCTCTCAGAAGGGAAATGTGATTTACCGCATGGCCACAATGCAGCTAAGGCTTGGACTTTTACAACAGGGGACAAGAGATACAGGCTGTGTTTAATAAAGATGATGGAATGGAAGAGTCCATTAGTGGAGCAGGTCTTGGGCTGGTCTTCTAGCTATAATTAATTCTATGCTCAAGTAATAAAGTTAAGTGGAAGCAAGGGAAAGATGGCTGGCAAGAAGTCAGAAGGTGACCTTGCCAAACCAGGAACTGCAGTACGACTGGAAATTAGGGGGACAATGTCTGTGATACCTCCTTTCCTGGTTTAATTTAAAGCACCTTTTATGCAGGCCTTACATTTTCAATAAGTTTAAATGAAGGACAAACACTTTTTTTTTTAAACTTATTTTCACCTAAAATCAAAAGCATCCTTCCCCCACCACTCGATATTTAGATTACGTAAAACCCAACCCTTAATAAAATCATCTCTTATCAACACAAAGTGGTCATTTTAAGTGATCCCACTGCAGATAATAGTCCTATCAGAACAAAAATCCCAGAATGACAACTAGTGCTGTGTTAGTTTTGTTTTACTAGCTTTTGCTGGCTCTGATTGCTGAAGTTCTTCATCAAACCCAATCAACCTGCTACAACAGTTAAGACAAGATATATAAAAATCGGGGGTGTGGGGAACAGACAGATGCCATCAACCTCCTGCTGGGACCCCTCAAGTCTAGGTCTTGTTACCAGGTGTCTACTGGCCGCTGACAGACTTGTTTGTTGTAAACATTAAATTGCGAAGCACAGGAAGCAGGAATTACTCAACAGAAAGACCCAACAGAGTAATCAAGACATCCAAGTATTCATCTTCAACTCTGATTCTAGCAGCCAATCAAAAGTAGACATTGGCAAGGACAGACAAACAAGACAGAGTAACTGCCAGAAATATTTTTCAGCTTTGTGTCGAGTCAGACTAGATTGAGGTGAAGTTGTGAAAAACTGGTATCGTTTGTGTTTGACCAGAAAATCAAGAGATATGTATATTATATTGTATATTCATTTGATAAAAATGAATATTTGGGAAGGTATGGGGTAGTTTGCTATCACTAACCTGTGATAACTAGACATTCATTATCATCCAGGGATTCCGTGAAGAGACGAGACACAATTAGCTCGGGATTAATGAGAAAACGGATTTCCTCTTGAACAAGACCAGAGCCGATGACCCCTCCTCCGACAAACTTGTTGGCAAAATCCACCTAAAAGACAGATGTTGGATGAGGAAAAAAAAAGATTATAAAGCAAGAACATTTTTGTGGCGCCTGCACATTTTCTATGGTATAAAAGTAACTTTTACTCAGGTTGGAAAGGCTTCTTAAACGTAAGAAACAGGTGCACACCTCATAAAATGGTCTCTGGCCTTTTTCCTTTTATTTGTGACAGAATCTGTGACAAGCTGATTTGGAAGGGGGCCTGAGGTGCTGGCATTACTCAGGCACTCTGTCCACAATGCCAAAATGAGCTCTGAGCTCTTTCTGGAAGCTGCATTTAAGCGTGAAGCTGCTGTAGCAGCAAATACCAAAGTAAAAGAATGAAATAAAAAAGAAATTAAATAGTCTTACAGCCCACAATTAACATTTACCCACAGTAATAAACTGCTAATTGACGTTAATTTTTTGTTTAGTGATGCAAAAAAAAATACACTTTTTATTTTAGTTCAGGCAATTTATTTTACACCAACAGTAACCAAGAGGAACATACACTCTTAGATTTTTTTCGACCTGACAGTTGTTGCTCACTGGCCTGAAGTCAGTTCACTACAAACCTTTGACAACGCCAGGAAAACACTACCAAATGGTGAGCAATTTCAGAGCAGATTTCTTCCATACTGGTCACTCAACACTGGGACAATGAGCCAGACTCCAAAGTCCGCTTTGACAAGCTGTCAGGGGCTCACCCCCACCCCACCCCGGCAGAGCATCCATCAATCGGAGCTACAGCGAGCCCCCCTGGAGCTGGTCATGTGCACACATCAACTGTCAGTTTGTGGCAAGTAGAGGCAAACAAAAGGTGAAAGTCGGAGGGGGCTATGCTGACAGAGTACAGGAAGCTCGTCCGACACAGGGAGCAAAGGAGACCCAGAGGCCTCGACCCCAGTCTCAGCACAAACTCCCTCTGACGTATCATGGGCTCCCTCAAGGCCTTTTCAGCAATAGTAAGCATTCTGGGTGGAGGAATTCAGAATGAGGTGGCACAGTGAGGAGACACGCCTTCTTTATGCAAAATAAGTCCCTGAAAATTCAGTTAACACTTTCAATAACTGTACACTCCTACAAGGCTTCTGCATCTTACCTGAAGCATTCCATAACCATCATCCTCTATGGTCCCTTTACATGTGATGTGGAGCTTTGTGAGCAATGTATTTGAGCTAAAACACAAATAATACTTTTCAGTTATCCACTATGAATAAGATCACAATCTCTGAACAAAAAAGCACTTAAGTTGATTTGCTGTTGTAGTAATTTTGGCTTCTCCCTTTCACAGGGGTCATCAGCAAACATCTTTACTATGTTAATAAAAGCCTCGGACCTTCTCCAGTTGGGTGTTTTATCCAGTTTTCGTCGGCTGAATGTCACAAGTCCAGTGGGCACTGCAAAACAAAGAAATAGTAGTTAAATCGTCTCACTTTTTAAAGAAATTATAGAACAGGCAAACTGCACTACTGCTTATGTCTGAAAATAATATGACCACTTACTCTGTTGAGTGACACTTTTAAAATAACTCATCAAGGTTTTTAGCTTTTCCATTTTCTTTGAAGAGGTTCCCTTAAACAATCTGAATGCGAAAAACAAACCGATTACACAAATTTATTGCTGATATTTGAAGTATTGTTTCTTTTCGAAACTAAAAACCCATCGTAATGTTGATATTGCATGTCATCCTACCACCATCTCCACAAACTAAAACCAGGACTAGCAAAAATAGTTCCCTGCAGAACCAGTGCTTCACAGACACATGACCTCCATTTTTGCCATGTGAGTTCAGTCATGCTTTAACTTTTGATATGAATTAGTACATCTCTCACTCAGCTTCCTTTTCAGCCACTAGCCGATTATGTGGAGGCTTGCTTGCTGTTACGACAATGTAGTTGCCCCCAGGCTGGCCATCACAGGGCAACACTCCTGCAATGTCCCAGCACTCATACAAAAAGGGAGAGAGAATCATTAGAAAGCCTAGTGTCTCTTTTAAGCAACAGTATCCTCAGGAGGGAAAAAGTCTAAGGACCCATACTTGCACATGAAGCTGCCGGCACAGATTTGAATGCACCTTGAGCATTAAGCCTACCATCTCCTTCTTCAGCTGGCTTCATAAAGAACCACATAGCTCGCTTCACATGTTACAGTAAAAAAGAAAAGACAATTTATGGAAAGGAAATGAAATAATGACAAAAGCTTGGTGCACTGAGAGCCCTTCAAGGGCTGGGAAACTCGTTCACTCAAGCCATCTCAGAACTCTCGTTTCTCTTTTTGTTGTCAACGTGGCCCCAAGAAACAAGCATGCCTCCTGTAATCCTCAGGGAAAAGTAGTCTCTGACAAAAGCTTGCCACGACTGAGAGCAGCCTTTTGGTAACAAATTGCAATATAGTTTTAAAGAACAGAGAGTTTAGTACAATTAAATGACAACTATAATGTCTCCTGCAAATGTAGCGAGAGCTACAAGTTCAACTGACTGAGCTTGGCATAAGTGTTGGGTTCAGTGTCATTGGCACAGGCTAAAACTGTTAATAAAAAGAAAGACAAAGAAGAAATTAAACCTAAAGTATTTGAATTAGCTGCATTTCGAGACTCTTGTTTTGAACTCTTTTACAGCCTCTGCTAAAAAAATGAAATAAAAAAAAAGACAATGGAATTTTCTATTGTCAAAAGCAGCTGTGTTTATCCAATTTCCTCTTCCATTTAGGTAATTACATTGTGATTCCAGGCGATAACAGGGACATGACTGAGCAGAGACATGCAGACAGATATTTCACATTGCATCCCCCTTACTAATAACCTTTACAAAAAAGATTTGCAGGGGCATAAAGATTACGCTGTGTTTTGTCTGAGGCAACGCTTTTACTAGAACAAAAAAAAAGAAAGTTTAGAAACACATTTCTGAACTGCTAGAACTAAGTGCCACAATAAAAAAAATGGTGTCCAAAAGAGTTAACGAGTTAGAGCAGCAGCAGAAAATGTGAATTTTAAAACGGCGCTGTTCCGACACATTTTGACTGACTCTGATGTTTATTCTGCATATTCTCAGCCCCAAAACTACCCTGCTGCATCCACGGGCTTAAAGAACACACCTCACAACTTTGGCTACAAGCTTGGCAACATCTCGCCAGAATCACAATTAGCTTTACAGTCCTGTGCCAACACTGAAAATAACAAGGCATTTTCAAAGTGTGTGGTTTTACTTTCATAAATGTCTAGGGGGGAAAAATAAAAGTTTAAAAAAGTTTGAAAAAGAAGCAATATTTCATTGACAATAAGGCAGATGCATTGAGAAGAACCAAGACATTATTTGACAAAGACGAAAAAAAGAAAAACAAGCAGGAAACCAAACAGGATAGAACATCAGACTTGTCTTGGGAAATACCTTTCAACAACATCTAGTTGACACCTGTCATAATACCGATCATTGGCGTTGCATGAAATTAAGAAATGTTTATTCATTACCAGAATCATTGTAAATAATAATGATCTGTCCTATTCTTGTTGGTTACTCTGCGATATCTTTGAAATTTGTTGGAAGTTTCTGTCCGATGGATTTGCTGTCATCTCCAGCATGACAACAAACTCGCATGTATGTTGAAGAGCAGGGCTCGTAAGATTTGTTTTTGGAACTGTATCGTTGAATCTCACAACTATTGAAAGGGAGCCCGTAAATAAATCAAAATAACTGCCAGAAGGATACAGACAAGATATAACCTGAGTAAAGGTTGTGTGTTTTAACGTCCAGACGGACGATAAAGTAACTAGTAAAAAAAAATTATAAAACTATATACAGTAGTGCCCCCTTATGGAGATGGAGCTTGTTGTCGCTGAGGAATAATTTACAATTTGACTGGTGAGTCAGAGTCCGCCATCCACACATTACCTGAAAAAGTTGATGTCTGGGTAGTTGCAGTGCTCGGTCTCTCTTCTTGGGGGGAAGGTGCAAAAGAAGGCGTTGGCAAGCAGACAAGCCACCTGCTCCTGAGACATGGTGATGGAGTGGTTCATGCCTCTTTTCAGAAGGGGTATAGGCTGGAGAAGAAATGAAGGTGCGACTGAAGAAGGGCAAAATCATTTGTTTTGTTGATTTAACAAACACGACAGTGAAGAAACTCCTGTGTGCCACTTTAATGAGCATTAATAAAGGACTAATGATAAGATAACAACAGAAAATTCTGCTACCTTCAGAAACAAACAATATCATTTCTTTATATGGATTTGTCATATCTGTCTGGAAACACTTTGTTTATCTGTGAGCCACTCGTTAAAACATGAAAAAACGAACAGATGCAAAATCCAAATTTTATAAATAAATGCTTGGCCAAACGAAGACAGAAAAACTGTTTTACTGAGCCGATTTGTTTACTGAGCCGATTTATCGGCTGCTAAAACACACTGTCCATCAACCTCTTAATTCAAAACGACCAAACAACTCAGA